>CM040456.1:5843582-5854114 GCA_022758105.1 Pangasianodon gigas | reverse complement strand
CAGGACAGCTTCAGGGTGCTAAGAGTAACTCCACTTTGCACCGGGCTGCATCACACCACTCTATCATTGATTATTTTCCTTTAATAGCATGTCTTGTCCTTAGTTATAGCAGTCGGGTTTTTAACAGAAGCCGTTGAATCAATATCGCCAAAATGGGTGACCCCACAATTTGTATCATTTGTTTGCTTATTTAAGCTAGCTGAAGCTCAACAAGATTTCACACTAACAAAAGTATAACTAACTACACAAATTAATTCATATGAAGGATGCCAGAACTGTTAAGATTAGATTACATAAAAATATTTATATTAATATTTTCTCATGACTTAATTTGTGTGAAACAATTAAAAACAAGGAACAGGAGTGGAAAATAAATAGTGACCCGAGTTCTTGATGGCAAAAAATATATATATATAGGTAATAATAAAACATGCTGGCATATCAGCTGCTTGTCCCTGTACATAATTTCTGCTCACGTTAGGGCAACATAGCATAGAAAACAATATTAAGGGGCATTTCCAATCCAATATCAGAGCAACTGAAGCCTACAAAGCAACATCTAATTCCTTTAGGCAACATCTGAATGTACTAGTTTTCCCCAATATTATTTTTTGTTATATAAGTTTTATTACGAGTGTAAATATTAAATAAGCCATGGTGGTTGTTGGTGCAGTTCTTTACCAGTGCAGACACTGGAGGCTACTATACTGTAGTCTGCTGTTGATTTAGGAGCTTTTCCCATTTATAACCAAATTAAATTTACATTTTACAAAACACTGATGTTTTCCACCCTTTGAAAAGAAGACGACCTGCATAGTTTATCACTGTCAGGCCTACATGGGTATTCAAGCCACAATATGAATTTTTTTAATGTTTAGTTCTACCAAAACATGTCACAGAGCAGTGTAATTGCTGTATTATAAATTATTCTTTTTTAAAAAGCATATATCAAATACCGCTATAAACCACAAATCATCTTATAATTATTGGAACATCTGCAAACATCTAGAGAAACCTTACAGTCTTGTCCTCTCCTTCAACTAAAACAGCCAGAATCAATGAAGTGGTTAGCAGGAAGACATGCTTTTAAATGAAAGGCTGAGGTCCAGCTTTGAGGCGATAGCTGCAAATGTTCACTTAAGGTGCTTCTCCTAGTGTGAAAGCTGAGTTTCAATCAGTGCAAAACGGACACTTTTGGATGTTTTACTATTTGGTTTGGTATCACATTACATATAAATAAACAAACCAATAAGTCTTTGTTAGTCAGTTAGTTAGTTAGATAGATAGATAGATAGATAGATAGACAGGCCAAGAGCCATGTAGGACTGAAAGCACACTTATAAAAACTTGATTTGTCAGAAATATAGTGGAGAAAATGGTGTCTATTTTCTCTTTTTGTTCATTGGTCCAAATCTTCAGAACACATTGTATTTCTGCAGTGCTACAGCTATGTCCATCGCCTCATGATGCCACACATGTATAAAAAAAAATCCTGCAGCCCAAACTACACAGCATGATTGGTTCACTTCCTGCAGTTCAGTTGATTCAGAGTCAAATTGCTTTCTCACTGCCATTGAACTGTGCTGGAGTTCACTTAGAGCTGAGACCACCTCTCTCAGACTCACTCAGGCCGGGTGTGTGGGCTTTACCCGTGTGTGATTACTGTGTTCTCACCTGCACAAACAAACCACACAGAGGAAGAAAATACAGCAGGGTTCTCTTCAAATGGACAATACACAGCTTATTTGAAAGCACCCATAAAATGGAGATGCCAGGAGGACCTCTCTTCTAAAGAAATTTACCAACACAGTTAGACTACTATGCTGTAGTAAAATCTGGATTCTCTTAATTTTCTCTGAAATATCAGATTTTTGAAATTGTTAATTAGTGAGGAAAAGTCCCTGCAGCTATATATATATATATGTATATATACATAAAATGTGTACATGTTTTGCTTGTCCCAACCAAGACCTCTCTGGTGCCATCATTATCACTGGCACATCAATGAGTCTTCATTACTTTAGCCTGGTTTCACTACCAATCTCTGCAGCCTGACAAACACTAAGCTCTAAGGAGAGGGGGTGAAAAACCCACAAGTCCTTTAAGCACTGCACTGCAATTACAGAGTCCCCTACTCCATTATCGATGGCCTTTTTCTCTGTGTTGCTTTCTATAGATCTCTATACACACTTTCTGAGCCTCTGAACATCTCCATTGATCAATGAGACCCTTTGGAGCTTTCCTCCTAGTGTATAATGTTGCACCATGACATACCATGAGCAGCAATTTAAAAAGTTACAGAGGTTGGCCTCATGTGTCTCAGCAGAATCCTTCACCCTCCGTGATTGGGAGCTGTGAATACACTATATGACCTACACTATAAGTTTGTGCACACCTGACCATCACATCCATATGTGCTTTTTAAACATCCCATTCCAGATTCATTACCCCTTTGCTGTTATAATATAACCTCCACTCTTCTGGGAAAAGTTTCCACCAAATTTTGGAGAATGGCTGTGGGGATTTGTGATCATTCAGCCACAAGAGCATTAGTGAGGTCAGGCACTGATGATGGTCAAGGAGGTCTGGTGTGCAGTCGGTGTTCCAGTTCAGACACTTGAGTTCATCTACTTCAACTTTGGCAAACCATGTCTTCATGGAGCTCACTTTGTGCACAGGGGGATTGTCATGCTGGAACAGGTTTGGGCCTCTTAGTCCCAGTGAAGAGAAATTGTAATGCTACAGCATACAAAACTTCCTATACAATTGTGTGCTTCCAGCTTTGTGGCAACAGTTTGTGGCATAACCACATATGGGTGTGATGGTCAGCAGTCCACAAACTTTTGGCCATATAGCATAGCTAGTGGTGGGAACTGGCAAATGATCAAATTGGGAGAAAATGGGAGTTTAAAAAGAAACAGGAAATGCTACATTCAGAACTACAAACTCAGAAATTAAGGGAAATCAAGACTTAGAATTAACAACAGGAATGCACGATAAGATTTCACATTGAGAAAGAAACAACAAGGAATAAACTAATCAAGGAGTAAACTTGGAAGAGGTGGACAAAATCAGATAACAGACAGGACAGGGGAGGAGGCAGGACAAAACAGAAATACATAACATATACCAAAAAAGTAACAAAACGAAAGCAGCGCTTGTCGTGGTCTTTTTATCTGTACTTTTCTCTCTTGTCTCTCTGCCTTTGCCCTGAGAGATGGATCACACCAACCAGTAATTCCTGCTCCATCTGCTGGCTTGGCGAGTGTGTGACTATATATATAGCCTATGTCTCAGGTTCTTATAATTAAAAAATACAGATATGAAGATTAATTAATGGCAGATGGGTTGTCTATAAAATCACATTAGTGCCTTGTCCATATGTCTCATTTAATCATACACAGTCACCTTCCCAGCCAAATAGTAATGAAGAAAGGTCCTTTCTTCCCCTTTTAGCCCATGTGGCATCGTCTTTTTAATGAGAAACTGTGCATAAAATATCATCTTGGGGCATAAGAAGCCATTCTGCCACAATTCTTGATTTAACTATGGAACATAAACAAAACACACACATACAAGCCCACACACATGCTCAGCATAACTTTGAGACTTGAGACGCCCTTATGATCTTAAAACTCTCGAAAAAAATTCCTAAGAAAAATATCAAACATTTATAAGCTGGAAAGGAGCTGTGGAGCATTCAGAATCCAGAAAGCCCTTTGGCTTTGAAGCAGTGATCTGTCTGAAATAAAGGTCTTCATGGAAAAAGGCTGCTGGATTTCCAGTTATGGCCTCATTTCCTGTGACCTTGTAGAATAAGTTATGTCTGGGTTTGTAGAGGAGCTTTCCCATAGGGCCGTGTAACTGATTCCAGCATTGGCAATTTCTCCAAATTAGGATGACTCAAATTGATTGACAACAAATTCATTATTTACTATGCAGCCAGAAAAATTTTACATTTATTATTCTTTTTTTTAAAACTTTCCTACCATGTCTGGGCAAATTATAGAACAGATCAGTTTTACTTACCTAGGCAAAACTCCAGGTGTGGGATTCTTGGGACACTAAGGATTAAACCAGGATGAGACGGACAAGCTGGAGGGAAGAGAAAGAGAGAAAGAAAGCTATGTAATTCCCCTCCACATGTACTCCCTTCAAAAATCACTGGATAATGTTTGTGTTTTGCCACTTTTACATTTGACCGTTAACTATTATGGACACACAGTTTTGCAAAGTCGACATAGTGTTAGAAATGAATTTCAGTATTAAATCTAACAAAAAAAAAAAGTGGACTGTTCTCGTCTCGGGAGAATAGGAAAGCGCTGGCGCATCCGTGTCGTCTGTTTAAAGTGCCAGACATAAAGCCTCCGAACCCAGGATGATTGATGGTGACAGCCATTTCAGATTATGCAAACTGACTGCGATCCATTTCTCCAATGGCGGCACGTGTCAGAGCGACAGAACTTGCACATCCATCGCCATGAGTGGCTTCCGTGACAGACACCTGAGCGAGGCCAGCTCTGCCCGCACCATCTGCTACCAGTCATGGCCCACCAAGGCCCAAAGCTCAGGGGCCATAATCAGAGAGAGAGAGGGAAAGAGAGACAGAGATACGGTGCACACTGGAAGGCCTCTCACTAATCCACTAAGCTCATCATATCACTCACTTAGTCCGAATAATGTATCTCTCCTCAGAGTCCAGGAACAAAATACACACTCCATATAACTCCTGACAATACCATGCATGATGAAAGATCTAGCTGATTGCACAGAGCTGATTGCAAGTGTCACATTCTGTTACCTTGGAGGCACTGAGGAGGGGTAAACACATGTGAAGTGCAGTCGTGTGTGTGTGTGTGTGGAGGAGTAGCAGTTGTTGTGGTTCTTATCAGGAAACATTTGTGGAATTGCTCAGTGGAGAGCTGAGGTAGCGCTTGGGCTCAGTGCTCAGTTCTCCACAACAGTTGGAAGAATCCAGTGAGCTTGTATCTTGTGACAACCTTGTCACCCAGCTGTCCTGCTGAAATTTCACATTGTCTTAACAGCATTCTTCGAGCAGTGCTGCAGTGCTTTACTCTATTGTTTTTTAGTCATTGGAGAGCTGCACATGAATGAAAGTGTGCTCCAACATCATCCCCACTTCCCATTCTGTCCCCACATGCTCCAACACTTTCCTGGCTAACTCCAACTCCACCGTCACCACCTTACATTTATTTGCTCCAACATCATTCTCACCCTGTCCCCACAAGCTCCATCATCATCATCCCCATCCAGTCCCTACATGTTCCAACACCATCCCCACCATCTATATGGTGTTCCAACACCATCCCCACATGCTCCAACATCATTCCCATCTTCTCTTGCTCTTTGCTCCATCTCAGGCCTGCATGATCCAACCTGTCTCTATTAGCTCCATCATCATCACCACCCTGTCTCTGCTTGCTCCAACATCCTCTCCACCCAGCCGGTATTAGCACTAACATCAACCCCACCCTGTCTCCACATGATCCAACCCCATGACCACATGCTCCAACACCACCCCCACCCTGTTCCTATTTGTTCCAACACTGTCCCTAACCCATTCTCACATGCTCTTTTATGCCTATCCGTAAACCATTCCACTGAATATGATGAATAAACATACTGTAGGTAAAAGGACACTCTACTTGATCACTTGATGCCTGCCATCAGATAGTGGAGTACAGCAGTAAGAACATAAAACATTCATGCATCATTAATGATGCAAGTAAAAAGAGAATTGCATGGCTCCTTTGGGATAAAGACTGATTGTAGCTGATTAGGTGTTGATTGTGGTTGATTATCAGTAGATTACTAACCAATCAGGTCAGTGTCTACAACACGACGGGCCAGTAAGAGGAGTGATAAAGTCCGTGATGATGCATCAGCACTCCTAATGACAATCCTCGTGAGAGTGCATCTTGGGCCAGAGATGCTTTGTGAGAAATTACTTGGCACAGTATACACACAAACAAACACATATGCGCAATCATTACACCCATCATAACTCCCACAGGGCAGGCTCATGGCCACCTGTGCCTGACTTACTATGGTGCACCCACTTTGTTAAGAAGTCCATAAAGTGACCTCACTAGCAGTCCTGTGTGATTAACAAGCACCCACAACGGCCCACACTGATGTATTTATAACCCATATTCATTCATAAAGAACTGCCACACACACACACACACACAGCTGACTCAGACTCACGTACATGCCGGCAGTGCAGCTTTTTTTGGATCAGCACCTGCCAGAAGTTGTGAGACTCTGACTCTAACAGACTGACCTGACTTCAACTTGTCATATTAAAGACAGACAAGTTAAATCCTGCCTTACTCCAGAACTTTGTAAGAACCATTCAACACTTTAAGAGTACAAGACAACCCTTTCATTTTGGTTTCATTTTTTCAACATGTTAAACACCAGCTACCAAACAAAAAAAAAACAATCGTTCTTTCAAAATCAACCCCAGCTTCATGCCTACGCATCAGAATAGCATTTTCCATTTATCAGACCGCAAATGGGTGCAGATGAAGCTGGAAGAGACAGACATGGGTAGACTAATAGAGAGAAAGACAGATGTGTCTTAATGTTCCTCTTCCCCTGGGCAAAACAGTGGTAATGAATATAATGATGTAATGAACATGGTGGGTTTTGGCTGGCTGCCTCACACACTGCCTCTCTCATTTGTGTGTATGTGTGTACGCGTAATGACCATTTTATCAGACACGCCTACCATATTGTCCCAGCTTGTAGATGTACAGCTAGAGACTATAGCTCATCATGTTTTTCCATGTACAATGTGTGTTAATTATCCTTTTGTCCTACATTAATGTCAGTGCCTGATCAGAGGAATGCTGTTGGCTGCATACATTTTAGCTGGTGGATTGTTTCTCAACCCAGCACTGACACTGAGGTGTTTCCATCAACAGAGCTACACCTGTTACACTCGCACCAGAGCAACACACACTGCAGGCTGATTTACACTTCTATGGTAGCGTATTTGCAAGCACTGTATCAAGGCATTTTGCGCAGATGCTCATATCGGTGTCCTGCCTTCATACTTGCATGTAACATGAGGGTGTACACTAGGGGGCAGTGTTGCATGTACCACATCAAAATTTGCAGAGAAGGGTAAGTGAAAAAGAGCTGCTACGATGTTTCTCTTGAGTAATCAAGCAACACTGATGTAACTTTGCTTTGAAATGTGCAGATCTTGCATCAGTTATAAACCAAGTCAAGGTTCATGTACTGCAGTGCTTCAACTAGTGTTTAAATACATAATTCTATCAAATCACGGAATTATATATGTATGCTTTAGAAAAGAAGAAAGTGTGTGATCTGGATGCAATAAAGGAAATGTTACTGTTTACATTTGAGATGTATTTGAAACAATATTAGTCTGAAACCCTCTGAACATCTTGTCACTACAGTGTTTCCGGTCAGAAATTGAACACACTTCCTCACTAACCAATCCATCCATCCATCCCATCCCTTTTCCATATCACTTATCCTATACAGGGTCACGGTGGAGCCTGGAGCACATCCCAGGGAGCTCGGGGCACAAGGCAGGGGACACCCTGGACGGGGTTCGCACCCATCGCAAGGCACAATTGCACACACACACACACACACATACACTACAGACAATCTGGAAATGCCAATCAGCCTACAATACATGTCTTTGGACTGGAGAAGGAAACTGGAGTACCTGGAGGAAACCCACAAAGCAAGAAGCACATGCAAACTTCGCGGACACAGGGCGGAGGCGGGATTCAAACACCTAACCCCAGAGGTGCGAGGCAAACGTGCTAACCACTAACCCACCCACCACTAACCAATCAGCAGGGCCAATTGTGTCCAAGCCAGGCAAAGAGGAAGAAGCATGTGTGGGAGCCAGGTTTGAGTCCAGTAGCTCCTCATTCTCCTTGATTTGATAAAGGACAGATATTCCACCTTCCTGTTCAGTAATCTTCTGAATCAAACAGGAGCTGCCTTCACAGCCAGTTGATTCACTGAGTCTTGTCATATTTGAAAAATAGCAAACAGCAAGGAGCCAAAAACAAACCATGCAAGCACTGAGAACTGAGTTTTTATAAAACTGAGAAAGAACTGAGACGTTTTGTTAAAGACTTGTTTTAAATGCTCCTTGACTTACAACTTTGCCATATTTTGCCATAAAAATGTTCAATTTTACTGTAAAGTGATTCTTTGCAAAATGACTCTTTACAAAGTATACAAGCATTGCAAGGATACAAACTGCATTTCAGCCATCTTAATGCATGGGTCACATGATGCAATGGTGCACCACCCAAATGTGATCTGCTCAGTGATAGTCCAGTGGCGTTCCTTTCCCAGTAACGGACAGAACAGAGCGGGGTGCACAGCAACTTAGGAGGCCTACAGTCATTAACTGTACACCTACAAAGTAACCTATATGGAAGATGTACCTGGTAAAACTTAGTGGCGACTCAGTGTCTAAGCACAGTAAGATCCCAAAATCTGCGTCAACTACCAAGAAAGCCAAAACTTATCAAGCCTTGCTCTGCACCACATTTCCTTCAAGCCTCTAGCACAGCTCAACTTCCATTGACCCACAATCACTCAAGATGCAAGAATGTCCTGCATCAAGATTCTCCTCTGAACTGGCACCCAGGTGGTGGAATAAACATCCCCTGGCTGTCTGAACAGCTGAGTCACTGTCTGTCCTCAAATGAAGACTGAAGAGCCAGCCACCTCTCCACCAAGCACTTAAATGAGCAGTAAAAAACTCCTCTCTACCAAGGTTGTAGCTTGATGGTATTCTTAGATCCTGACCTATTTGTACTAGCATGAGGATGTTTTTGATGGAAACTACAATGCACTTCTGTAAGTCGCCCTGGATAAGCATGTCAGCCAAATGCTGTATAAACAATGCACTCAGGTGATGCTTATTATTCATAAAGCCATTATTTTAAATGGAGACAAATCATTGCTTGAGAAATCTTCATATAACATCCAATTCTCTATGGGGCAAAGGGGGCGCACGGTGATTTAGTCTTTAGTATGTTTGCCTTGCACCTCCAGGGTTGGGGTTTTTTTTTTAGTCCCACCTCTCCCCTGTTTGCACGGAGGTTCTCCCCGTGCTTCATGCTTCCCCCAGTCCAAAGACATGTGTTGTATTCTGATTGGCATTTCCAAATCGTGTGAATGTGTGTGCGCGATTGTCCCCTGTGATGCGTTGTCACCCCGTCCAGGATGTCCCCTGCCTTATCTGGGATAGTCTCAGGCTCCCCCGCGACCCTGTGTAGGATAAGAGGCATGGAAAATGGATGGATGCATGGATCTCTATAGGCTATTAACATAGAATTTGGATCATTTTCTCTTTATTTTTTCTGATCTTGTATATACAAATTATATTCTCAGTAGTTAGCATCAATTGCTTTGTGCTGACTTGACTACTGGAGTCCTCTATTTGTTATACACAACAATACTGACACTTTTACTACAGTACTCTGTTATACACAACAAAAGCAACAGAAAAACTGTTTATTGTAGACGGCTCAGACTTTTTTAAATCCCATGGGGACGATTGCAGAATTTTTTTTTTTTGCCTGCAGCCTGGTTGCTCTCCTTCAGCCCACCTGAAAAAACATCATTCCTGCATATGTGATTCTCCTGAATGCAGACATCAGTTCATCATCCTCTTCATGAATACAGATTCCATTACAGCAGACAGACTCCACAAGCATTTTCATATTTATTCTTTCCAATTTCATTTCTTTCATGAAACCCATTTACTTCTAAAGGACTTGAGAACAAAAGATAACGAAGTCTCTTGTCTCTCTCCTCTTCTCTCATTCCGTCTCTCAGGACATCGTGATTTGTCTTAACACCTCCAAGAGCGACGTGAGCCTTGATTCAATAACAACACGTTTCCAGGTGACACCGTGTCCCATTACTTAAAGTGGCTGTTAACAAGACAGCGACTTGCTGTACCTGGCACTGAGTGAAATCAAACAGGGAGGGTATTTTTTCCAGTTAGCCTTAAATAAAGATATTTTCAAATGCATGCTTTAGGGAGCACTTAGAGCACTCACAGATTTTTCATAATCAGTTAACAGAGTTCAGCTTGTACTTGAGATAAAAAGGCACTCCTGAGCATGGATGCTGCTGCAGGTGCCGTGCGTAAGTGATACTAATTTTCAGGTTGACCCTGGTCGGGTGAGTGATGTTTGTTCTAGCGCAGAATCTTGAGAAATTTTTCTAGGTCACCTGAGCTCCCGCTGCCGGTGCAAATAGATTACTGTCAGCTGCTTTCTGTCTCTGCTTTGTCAACAAGAAGAGCTAAACAAATGCAGCTGGGAAATGTGTGGCTGTCAGCGAGTCTTCCGCTCTGACTTCACGCACAGCAAATTGTGCAAAAGTGCACCGAAGTGGTTATCATTACCACTTCAGTCCTGCCTAAACTAGCTGTCATATTGGAGCACTTTGGGAGGTGACAATCGTGTCCTTCCCTAGGGAGGGAGTTAGGA
>CM040456.1:5825761-5836941 GCA_022758105.1 Pangasianodon gigas | reverse complement strand
AAAGCCAGACTCGCAAATAGCCAGCCCACTGAACATCCTCACCAAAGTCAGACTCACCAAAACCCAGCCCACTGAACATTCTCACCAAAGCCAGACTTGCCAAAACCCAGCCCACTGAAAATCCTCACCAAAGCCAGACTTGCAAATAGCCAGCCCACTGAACATCCTCACCAAAGCCAGACTCACCAAAACCCAGCCCACTGAACATCCTCACCAAAGCCAGACTCACCAAAACCCAGCCCACTGAACATCCTCACCAAAGCCAGACTCGCCAAAACCAGACTCACAAAGATCTCTCAAAAAATCTCACAAACTCCCTTACTGTAATTAGTTACATCAAAACTGAGCCCACCGAACTTCTTCACCAAAATGAGACTCCCCAAAACCACTCACCAAAATGAGACTCGACAAAACCTCCGTCAAAAGAAAACTTCCACCAAAATCGCACACCAAATGATAAATTCCTCATAAAAATCCCAGAAAAACAGACTTATTAATTAACCTGTCAAACCTTGTATAGAGTCTCCACAACCGAACTCAGCAAACACCAAGCTCCAATACTAAACCAGGTTCATGAAACTCAAAACTTTCTTTGTCCTTCTGCTCATTCTTTGCAGCACTGGCAAATATAGTTTAATGAAATAGGTGGAAAGATGGTCCCTGTAAGCCTGCACTGTCAATAACATTGACTTACCATTAAGAGAGGGGAACACAGAGGAAGGTAATTATTGAGAATGAGGGCTAGAGCAGCTCATCTGAGAGGGAGAGAGAGAGGAGAGAGAGATGTGATGTTTACCCAGTTCCTTCTCTCTGCTGCAGAGAGTTTGACAGATATGTTTTAATAAAGAAAATAATGATCCAGTAAGTGCTCTAATGGCCTATAATAGTAATTCCAAGAGCAGTCACCTGTATCCGATCTGCTGTTGTAGTGGCGATTACAAGCCCTTGATTATGCTTCATATTAAACATGTCAAGGTCAATGTGTAACCAGACAAAGAAGGACAGATGAATAAAGAACAACAACATGCTTATAGCCCTAGAATTTTACTTCAGATGGTGTTTAAAGATTCACTACTACAGGGTAGGCATTTAAATAATGCCCCTAGTGAGAAAACTATCATGAGAATCAGAGTGAAAGAGGAACACTTGGTACTGTCATTAGAAACACACTGATGCAAGACCCTCTGGTCTATGTTCCTCTTGACTTGGGCAATACTATAAAAATATATCTTATGATGTGTGTATGTCATGATTCACTTTTCTGAGATATTGTGGGTGTTTTGATATCTTTTAATATGTAAGTGTACACAACCACAGATTTGAGGTTGAAATTTTGTGCCGAATTTTAAAATTGATAGTAAATATTTTCAACCTTGAACTCAATCCATCAGTTTGATAGCAAACCTATATACTGTGATGCGCATCATGCATCACAGAAATGCATGCAAAAACCCTTCATACAGGTTTTCCTGAACTGAAACATGCTTCTCTTTTGCATTAAATAAATTAAAGCATTTTAAAATCTGATAACCCCCAAAGCTGAGAATGGGAAAAAAAAAAAAAAGCATTTAAAGATTTCATTGTAATTCCACTGAAAGACGCCATGCCTATCTCTACATTTACAATGTTCTCTATTTATGGGAAAACAACATTACTGCATTAAAGGATTATACGTTTACAATGAGAAATAAATTCTTACACTGATTATCATTCACATCAGTCACTGTCTCATCACCCAAGTTAAAAGTCATTGCATTTAAATATGAACCTCATCGTCGTCTCTTCACTCCATTGATCTCTGCTCGCACTAATCTCAGTGGGGAAATAAATGCTGATTCCTTCACTTCTGTTCTGTTGGCTAAATTTCTTTTTAATAATGTCCTTTAATTAGGTTATTTAAACTTTCAAACTTTGTCATCTGTCATCTATACAGAATGTATAAGCGGTCTTTTCTGTTTTGATGATGTTGCAAAGTTGGTATTTGATTACAAACTGATTTGATTAAGCAAATGTCCTTTTCACTATGACATGTATCTATCCAAAAACTTGATCAAATCACGAGAAAAATTACACTTAGCTAGCAAGGTCATTGACATCTTTAGACAGACAGACTGTTTTTTACTGCTGCATTTGTTAAACTGGTTCCTTACACAACATGATCTTCGGAGGCAGACGCCAAGGCAGGGTCATAAAATAACCTGAATAAACACATGTCGTTTTTGTTTTTGTTTATGCTTTCTTAAAATAGAGATGTCAAACCATATTAGTGGCAGAAAAACTCAATTCCGGTCAAAACCAGAGTTTCGTTATTTTTGGCCGTTTTCCAGAATTCAGCCATATGATTTTTCACAAACATCTTCAAGCAAAAGATAAGATAATTTTATCATATTGTCCACCCCTATTATTTACTATTTAAAGAGCTAAACTTCAAGTTGGACTTTTCTTATATTTAGATGCATCCAAGCCTGAAGCAAGTCTCAAACAATGTGCACTAATATTTATTCTTAGTCCTTCTACAATTTAAGATATACCTCTATTTTGAATTTTCCATGTATCTTACTGATCAAAAGCTCTGGACAGCATGGAATATCTATAGATTACAATGAAAAAGACGTCTTTCCAACCACACTCTTGCTCTCCTTTCATACTTCCTGCTCTTTTGACACAAAACCCAGGTAGGATGGCTATGGATTTATCATCATGTCAGATTTATTGCACATGCTCTTTAACTTCCCCACTATCATGAGAGCAGCAGCTGCCTGCTCAGAGGTTGAGGGACTAGCTTGAAGACTTCAGTGTCTTTGGGGGAAACCACTCAATTTCATTCCTTCCTTCTTAATTTCACTTCTTCATATTTCTCACAATCTGTTTCTGTCACAACTGTAAGCCCCAATTCATCATGTTCCTGTTCCCAGATTCTCCCTATGTGTCTACCTAATGCTGTCTCTCCTAGCGTTTTATTTCTCTGCCTCCGTTTCTCCTCTCTAGTTCCTTTGCTGGAAGGAACAGCTCTGACAGCTCTAAAGTCTTTCAAGTCCCTGAGCAACACACACTTATCATGCTGTGCTATTGCAGCTCTAACAACAGGAGGCTAAAAACGACGACATGAAATTTGCCCCACAGCACTGCCAGAGCACGGGTGAGCCAGCGGGAGCATGGTACTCATTTATGTTCAATTTATTTCTAAAATTTTCAAAGTACTGCAAATGACTTAGAAACAGGTGTATGGCAAGAACAGATAAATATTTCATATTTAAAGTAAGTAAAATGTTGCTCTTAGCACTTGGGTGATATGAGACTGAGCACAGCTTAAGTGGTTTTAAGAATAATATAACAGTAGGAATCTCAAATTCATTTGCTTGAATGCAAAGAACATAGGTGCAACCCTTGAGTTTTTGTAAAAAGCAAATGGTACTTTTCAGACAATAGTGTTGTAGCTGCTGTTCAACAATATTGCCTTAATTTCACTGTGACATTTCCTGTAAAATTTAAACTGTCCTTATCTGTAGAATGCTGGCCAATTTTGAAGCTTTGGAGAATTATATTTATAAGAGGCAGTCACAGATGCCAGGTTTCTTCAGCATTTCTCAGACTACGTAGATATGTAAGTATTTCCACATGCAAATGCCAAAAGAATATTTTATATGACATTTTTATGAATAAATATTTGCTTTGAAACTTTTTTTTTTCCTTTAAAATTTATATCAAAGCAACCTGATATACTGTTATTAACATTTTAGGTGGAGACACGGTGGTGCAGCGTTGCCACTTCACAGCTCCCTGGTTCGATTCTGACATCAGATTACTGTCTATGTGGAGTTTCACATGTTCGTCCCGTGTCTTTTCCTCCGGGTTCCTCCCATGTCTCAAAAATATGCCAATACGTGGATTGGTGACTCCAATGAATTGCCTCTTGGGGTGAGTGAATGTGCGTGCATGGTGCCCTGTAATAAAATTGTGTATATTCCCATACATCCAGTGTGTATTCCTACCTCACACCCAGTGTTGCTGGGATAGACTCTGGATCCACAATGACCCTAACTAGGATAAAGCGGTTACTGAAGATGAATGTATGTTAAAAAAAAAAATGATGCCTTAACCTCACTATAGGATCAAACTTTAAAGTGTAGGACCAATATTACACAATATTACAGTGTATATATATATATATATATATATATATATATATATATATACACACACACACACTATTTTTTTGTATTATTCAGAAATACATGAATATTTAAGCTGTTTTCTAAATAGGTGAAATTGAAAAAAAGGAATAAGATGCAATTCTCTCATCTGCTGGATGTGATAAAATCAACAGCTGAAGCTGCCACAGAGAACAGCTGGCTGACAATTCACGCCATCAATGAAGCCATTTGTGACAACGTAATCATCAGTCCCTATTGGCTCACTTGTTCACTACATAGGGTGTAGAATCAATTACACCACACAGGTGGACAAAACATGTGCCTAGGCACCCAGGACCTCTTGATCACCTGGCCAGTCTATTATTCTTTTTATTCATAGTTGTCCAGTGGACTTCATCTGAATCCCACCCACCTGCTGCACTACACATATCGGCTTTTACTAATCTGATTAGTAAATCTGGCACGCACAGATGATATTGGATCTTTTCAGAATCAGGAAGACACAGGTATTTGTATACAGCATAGATACCGAGCAAAATAAAGTGCAGCACAAATTAGTCATATAACTCTCCTACTTGCAAAACAGTACGGCTAAATCCATCGAGAAAATGACAGGCTCCCGAGTGGCGCGACAGAAAACCATTGTCAGGAGATGGTCTCTAGGTCAGAGGGTTGACATACTCTCTCTTCCCTGATAATCAGAGTGACACTGGCCAATCGTGGGTGTCTGTGAGTTTATGTATTCAGTAGAGGGCAGATAGGGCTTTCTTCTGAGTGTGTTACGTTGCCCTGTGATGCAACATGAGCAGTATTTCGAAAATGGTTGTTTAGTTTCACGTGTCTTGGTGGACACACGTGTTAGCTTTCACCCTCCCTGGTTGGTAGCTATTGTATGATCGGGCAGAGCCAGTGGCTGGGAATTGGCAGGTGACCAAATAGGAGAAAAAATGTGGAAAAAGAAAGAAAGAAAGAAAGAAAGACAGCACCCAGACATGAATAATATCTTTATGTGCAATGTGTCACAGCCAAACAGCTTTTTGTCGAGGAAGCAAACATGATGTTCTACAATGAAATCTCTGTTAGAAGAGAAGTCATTTGTGTCTGTATTCATGCACTTAAAAAGCTAACTAGGTCACCATACGTTGTAAGATAAAATGTTTTAGCCTAGTCAATTAGGTTTCCAGGCAACTAAAACATGGGACTTGGCAAGCTCATTCACTTGCCCAGTGGGCTATCTAATGGAATTATGATTTAATGGATTTATGATTTGTCCACTCCTGCCCCATATGCAGGACATGTATATAATGTCTTATATAGAGCTCAATGGGACCTGCTCAAATCTTCCAACTCAATTATATGCTGATAAATTGCTGCATAATAAAAGCCATGAAGCACTAATAATTCCATGGTTCTGTTGATCCTGTGATTTTTCTCTAAACGGTTCCTGAGTAACCACAGTGTTAAAATGCTTGCAAACTGTTTCCTATCATGTTCCAGGTGTTAAATGTGAGCTGGGATATCTCTGTACCTCTTTACGTGTTAATGAATTCAGTCTATCGTCTAAATTCCTTGGGTTATATTGATAAACTGTAATCCAGCTAGCGTACCTGCTCATGGCTGGTGTGCTGTTGCTGTAATCACGGTTCCCTGGAGGCAGGCTCATCACTGCAGGCCTGATGCTCTTGCAACTGCTCTTAGAGAGCATAAATAAGAGAGAAATCAGAGCGAGGGCCATCACCCGGCCTACCTGGCCCCCGGCAGCACAAGCAGCCCGGGCTAATTTCTAATTGGCAAGTGCAGATGGCGTGTGGAGATACAGAGGTGCTAAAATTAACCTCTCAGCACTAATGGAGCGGTGCTGAGAGGAGGAAAAGTGGGCAGAGGAGGAGGACTGCTATGTGCTGAAGATGGTCGAAGTCACAAGGTGTTCCAAGTGTTTTTAAATAGACAAATGGACTATTATTTTTTTAGAAACAGGAGCTTGCAGTTGGCATGATGTCAGTCAAATTGATGCCTCAACAGATGGAATAAATAAAAGCACTGTCAAGTAGCCAAGCAGACAGTGCCACCGTCGCATCACTTCCTGATTTGCAACTCTACTTGATGCAGTTTTAAAACCCAGGAAATTTGAAAAGACTGATTGCATTGAGCTTAGACTGCTGATGAAGACAAATAATGTATAGAGAGATGCTCTCACACACACACACACACACACAGAGAAAAATCCTGTACAATCCTATTTGATGTTTGGAGAGGAAGCGTATATCGTTGGCTTGTTTTGTTTTGTTTTTTTTCTCTTGTTTGCTGTGGTAGCAAATAATCAAAACAACAGAGAAAACCAATTCGGATGGGAGCAGGTACACTTCTGCTGCTGAAAGCAATAAAAACCACTCCATCCAACGGAGACTAAGCCCTTTCCGACACTGCGGCAACGACTCTCAGTAATGGAAGATTTCAGGCTTATACTAAGAACCTCCCAATATCAAAGGAAAGCCATAATGAAGAGGAGAAGTAAAACTCTCCTGTGGTTACATCCCACAGTGCATGAAGAACAAATAAAAACAGAGTTCCTGCAAAAGCTAAGGCTTTATCCTCATTCTTAGTTTTGCCAGTCATTCTGACTCAGAGTCCTTCTTAAGGTATAGCCTTTATTTCTGGTTGTAAATTATGGTTGTGCTGAATCCTGGAAATCCCTATTATTTTATTCTATGTCAAGTTATCACATGGAACAGTCGCACTGTGAACGCAAGTGATTTCAGTATCCCAAAAGATGATTTATCCTTCTGGAGCAGAAACAAAAAAAAGAATAAAAATTAGGGAGAAAAGTAAAAACTGTAAGTCTTGGAAAGTTTTAGTGGACTAGCAGGTGTCCTAGAGTCCCCAAAAAAGTAAAGATGATGTTAGAGTTATCTGTAACATCACTGCTTAAAATGTTTGTTAACTTGGTTAACAAAAGACAATTCAGTCCAGGAATTAAGCCAGTTTCAATAAATTTCATGTTTAAAAGTCACATCTTGTTATTGCACACCTTTGTGTGTTTTTATTCAATGACCTTGTTATGAATTTAGTAGCTAACATTAGTGGAAAGTTCCACGTTTATTTTGCAAATACATCTTAACACATGATTTTGTTAAGATGACATTGCTTTGATGCTGCTGGGATTTTATTCCCATATTACTCATGTATATTCTTTAGAACCACTGTTGAAATACCTTAGTTTTTCCATAGACCACTATGGCTACAACTTGCAATACCGTTTAATTAGATATTTAGCAGTTCCCTTGTCAGGGTTTCTAATATTACTTGATTTGTACAGGTTTGGCACATTTAATAACAAGTTTAATAACATGCAAGAACCGGCCCTGCTCTGGTGCAACACTGCAAATCATGATATCTTAGCAAGCGAAAATATCTTGAATGTGGGCAAATTTTTCTAATATTTATTATCTAATTATTATAGATCGAATCTAATATTATTCAGCCTGTTTTTAGATGCTTTTACTCATTTCAAGCTATAAAGTTTCTTCCTCAGTTGGCAGGTAATTTTGTTTCTTTACTCAAATAAATGCTTAAAATTAGAAAAAGTGTCTGCCAATAGAACGAGACTATTTCAAGCTTGAAATTAGTTTAATAAAGTTCAAGAAATGAGTTTTATAATGACATATTTAGTTTATTCTAATCGTATAACAGGAAAACTAGATACATTTGACAATATTCAGTTCACTCTAGCACACAGTAAAATGCTCTGAAATGGTCTTCTTTTCACAGACTTCTGACAGAATGCTGTCTTTTTTAAGGTGTATTTCTAAACAATTATGAATTTCTGGTAGAATTTCAGTTAAAAAAAATACAACAATTACAGTTTGGTATGATGTATTATCTTTATAATAACTATTATAATAAAAATTATAATAATAAAAATAAATATTCCCACTGAATTACTATCTGAATAAAAACTATTCAGAAATACACACTGGATGTTACATAAATGGTTTGTGACAATTATAGTATGGCGATAACATCAGCTCTGCTTCATTCACCAAGTTTGCAAGGATTACCAGGATTTTTTAAAAATCAATTTATCCATCAAAAGACCCAGACAGATGAAGTTGTACTCTGTGAGTGAAGTTGTTTGCCAGAAATATAAGAGTATCTCTCCACTGACAGTGAACAATGCTGCAGAGATACTTTTAATATGCACTTGAGCTAAAACTGAATGTAAATAAAGAAACACAAAAGATTTCTCTCTGTCTCTCTCTCTCTCTCTCTCTCTCTGCCAGATCCTGACACATTTGTACAGCTGTGGCTCTTCTCACCCTCCCGGACCTGCCTGATTCATCCTGATGCTCCACTTCTGCTTGATGCTTCTCCATTTGTGACTCACTTTCTGCTGCTGTCGATGCTTCCCTAAAGGTTTCCACTTCCCAAAAACAGTCTCTGCCCAAGTCTCACCCTTGCTTCAGTGGATCTCATCTGGAAACTGTAGATTTGCAGCTAAGACCTGCTGCTGTAATCATAAATCATGCACTCATGCCAGGACTTTTATTCACAATCTGCTCATACCGAACATCATACTGAACAACTGTGTACTAGAGTGATTTAAAATCCTACTATCTGTTGTTATCCAGAATTGGATGTGCTCCCTTTTGAGTCTGGTTCTTCTAAAGGTTTCTTCCTTATGTCTTCTCAAGGAGTTTTTCTTTGCCTTGTTCATTAGGAATCTAAATCTACAACCAGATTCCTGTACAGCTGATGTCTATGGTTAAAGCACTATATAAATGAAACTGAATTAGATTTATGAAACATATTTAGCTTGTTTGAACTCTCTGTAGCTGTCAAAGCACTGCACTATTACACCACTGTCATTTTGATTACTAGTTTATTTGTTCAGAACTTTAGCCTGTCCAAATAATACTGATAACGCATCCACATCTCAATCATAGCAGTAGCCCGAGCGTTCCGGCTCATGGCCTTGATGGAAAAGAAAAATCACGCTTACTCAGCCACAAAATGACTCTCAGCTCCCACTTCACACATCTTGTCTCAAGCTCACTGGGTGTGATGAAGCTCAGTGGCGCGATCCAGCCATGGCTGACAGGCTTCACGCCTCCCCAGAATGCCCGTTTGCTCAGCTCAATAAGCTCTGGAACAATGCAGGCACCAGAGGATGAGCTGTTCAATGGATTAAAACGGAGGGAGGGAGGAATAATGCCTCATCATCCATCCATGAAAATAGGCTCACTGTCCATTTGTATCCCAGTGCCTACATTTCCCAGTAGTCCATGAGGCGACGGGGTGTGTTTAGGCTCAGCAGGAGGATAAGCTTTTATTGAGAAAGATCGGGCCTCTGTGTGGAGGAGCAGGAAGGTTGGGGAATGCAATGATTCATCAGTGTCACTCCTCATCTCAGCCGCAGCACCAAGGGGCAGCCAAGCTATGACAGGGCTTAGCAGGCATATTAAAATGCACTGACGTGTATACACACACACTACAAAATTTGATTTAATCTTAGCCATATAGTGCTTTTTTACAATCAACCATGTTTCAAAGTTGACTGTAATACACACACAATATTATATATATATTTATATATTTTCAGGAATTGACATCCTCGTTAAAGATGAGGTAGAAGGGTTTGGCCCTCACAAAAGAGAGTCACACACACACTTGCTGAGAGACACACACACACACTTGCTGAGAGAAGGGTAGCACAGACTGTTGTGGGTTAAAGGACGGAGGTGTGAGATCTGTCTGTCTGTCTCTGCGTGTGTCCAAATATCTGCCATTTCTATTTCAGAATGTGCCAGGTCTCCAGTGGAGGATTTGGGGTAGCAGAAGGAGGTTTGGCAAGGACAGAGACACAGCAAAGACGACCTCCTGCCCATGAAGTGTGTAAACAGAGAACAGGAGGCCGTGGTCTGCCGAGCCACATGAACCCACACATGAACTTCCTACAGCCATCTGCAGAAAAATCTGCCAGAAACTGTAGTGTACGTTTACGAAGTTTCACACTAACCATCAGGTGCTTAAGGAGCTGACCAGCGCAGGAGAGCAAGCAGCATTTTTAATCATCTTTCTAATCACTTCTAATTACTTTTGTAAATTATTTGTGAAGTGTAAGATTTTACACTTTGGGGTAGGCCTATTTCATCTTTACTGTTCATTTTGCAGGGTCGTGTGGTACCACAATAAGGTCAGCAGTGTTGAATAGCAACATGACAGATATGCTAATAGAGCCACTTTGGCACTAGCAATTAAGCTATAGAGCTTAAGTTGTTCAGAAGCAGTAATAATAGTATGGTGTCAGTGACAGCAGCAAAAGTTACTGTATAATACAATTAGTATGGAGTATGTGTGTAATATACAATATGTAGTGTATTCATGTATTTCATCTACCCCAGCCACTCACATCAGCCAGTACTACAGTCAGCAGCTCTGTGGCATGAAGCATTAGTTGATTTTGATGGTTCAGCATCAAAAATGCTTCTGGTATTTCACTTCACATCTGTTTTGTCTGCTCTGTCTTTCAGCCAAATCATAGCATTTCAGCCAAATGATAGTATCATGTAAAGCATCCATTTTGAATAGCACTATTTAGTGTTACACATATGCATTATTAAACTATAGTAAAAGTTGTGGTGTGAATAACACATGGTCTGAGATCTCATCCATGCTTGAATTTCCAGAAAGATAACAAAGCCCCCTTTTAAGTCCACTTGTACTATGAACAACAAAAGCACCAAGGCCATTTGCAGCTAGTTCCCTTTCAGGTCCTCTTTATCAGGACTGAGTATGGTTCATTTTAAAAGAACTATATGTGAAAACAGCCTAAAGTTTGGCAAGTCTAGATCTCAAAAAATCATATCATCACCCACATGCACACACACAATGAAAATTGTATAGACTGATTAGTCTAAATTTTGTTTTTCATGCCATAATAATAGCCCTTGCATCAAGACAATGGTGGCTGCTGGGTCTCTCTTAGCTGAGGTACACACAAAAAAAAAAAAAAAAAAAAAAAAAAAA
>CM040456.1:5733403-5810677 GCA_022758105.1 Pangasianodon gigas | reverse complement strand
GTGGTGGTGGTGGTGGTGGTGGAATACTTTCTGAATACTTTCTAGGAGCTTTTCTAGAAGGTAAAATATGGTGTAATCTTTACAGAAGGGTGCAAAACAAGACAGATTCGGACGGGACTAAAATCCCAAAGATATCCTGAAAATAAGTACATAACCATGTCTCCCCATGTAAAACTAATTCAGTACGAATAGCATTTAAGTACTACTGTTCAGCAGTCTGTGGATGCGTAATAGGTCTTCAGTGTTGTATACACCAGCCTAGTGCCCAGGTTAGTGATTACAGTCTGGTGGAGTGTATAGTTGTGTGCAACCTGATGACTGCAATCTCTTTGTAGAAACTTTTCTTTAATCTGGAAGCCTGAGGCTGTATGACCAAGTAACTTTTCCAGATGGTAATAGGTCAAAGAAGCTGTGGCTCGGGTGTGTGAGCTCTGAGATTATTCCTCACACACACTCTTATTGTGGATTTCCAGTACTGGTATGAGAGCAGCCCCCTGTGAGGAACTGGTCTGTTCTCACCATGATGATCACAGTATGATCCATGCTGTGCTTCTGTAGAAGTTGGAAAGGAGCCTGGGAGACAGATTGACTTTCTTCATCCTGCTTAGAAAGTCGAGGTGTTAAATCATTCCCCCCCCCCCAGACCTTAAATTGAGCCTTGCATACTATCTAAAGGCTTTTTCATACCTATTGCATCTCATCTCTAATTATTCCTAAAAGGTTAGTGCTAGAAATTGCATAAAATGGCATCTAATGGCTGCAAATAAAGATGTTTTCCATAGTGGAAATGCTTTGATGTTTGTGTGATAACACTTCTTATTAACTCTAGTGTTAAAAAAAATAAAAATGGACATCCATCACAGTCACTGTAGCCGCTGTGATGATATCGCAGCATTAATGCTATGCTCTTTTGGAAAGCTCACTGTTTGACCATATCTGGATGCTTCCCCTTACTACAGGCAGCTTTATGCAGAGAGCTGGCTCAGTCAGAATACATTACATCCTCAATTACATCCTGTTCGGGTCGCTGTGGCCATGCACCATAATGGCTAACGCTAATAGGTTTTCACTGCTTATGGAGGTCATTATTAATCATATTTAGCCAAGGACATTAATTTTCTCCTTATGTCTATACAAAAAAATAAAACCTTCCTTACTCTGGTTAATACAATATAGCATAATAAAATGGATTTTTTCCATGTATATAATTATATATATATATATATATATATAACCTGATGTGGTCTTCTGCTGTTGTAGCCCATCCACCTCAAGGTTTGATGTGTTGTGCATTCTGAGATGCTTTTCTGCTCACCACAGTTGTAAAGAGTGCTTATTTTAGGTACTATAGACTTCCTGTCAGCTCAGACCAGTCTGGTCATTCTCCTCTGATCTCTCTCATCAACAAGGTGTTTCAGCCTGCAGATCCTCCACTCACACCATTTTCACACCATTCTGTGTAAACCCTACATTGTCTAGACTGTTCTGTGGGAAATTTCCAGAAGATCAGCAGTTTATGAAATACTCAAACCAGCCCATCAAATACTCAAACCAGCCCAGAACATCCATGCCATCCAACCATCACACCTTTTCTTCATTCTTCAGAGCTTTGTGAAAATTAACTGAAGCTCTTGACCTGTATCTGCATGATTTTTTTGCATTGCACTGCTGCCACATGATTGGCTGATTATATAACTGCATCAATGTGCAGGTGTAAAGGTGTTCCTAATAAAGTGTACAGTGAGTGTATTTTAACATACTTCAGATAGGGGCCCTTTTTTACATGTTACATCAATGCAATGAGCTCAGAGCAATCATACATTTACTTATCAGTAAAGTAGTAAATGGATGAGAGTTTTCCAGTTAGGAATAGTGCTTTTTTTTATCTTCTTCTTTTCCAGCCACACTATAATAAGGCTTTTTAAGCTGCTCTAATTGACCTGCCCTTTGGATCTCTTTTTCAGAGCTTTTTGCCAGTGCTGCCATTTGTCCCATTAGTCCACAGTCCAGGCTGCTATTTCTATGCTTGACTATACAGCAAGACTATAAGCGATAAAAAACCCTCAAATTTAACGTCTACCTTATTATTTTTTCCCCTTTTTCCAACATCCTGGCTGAACCATTAAATGGTGAAACCTCAACGCTATGCCATACACAGTTGCCATTTTATTACATACATACATACAGCTTGGCCTTTTGCAGGAATGCTTTTATTGCCACATATACAAGTATAATACAGTGAAATTCTTCACATATCCTCGCTTGTTAGGAAGCTGAGGTCAGAGCTCAGGGGTCGGCCATGATGCAGCCCCTCGGAGCAGTTGAAGGTTAATGGTCGTGCTTAAGGGTTTAACAGTCACAGCTTGGTTCATATCGTGAATCTCAACCACTGTGTTAAAAGCACACTTATACTGTAAGTGGACCTGATAAAATAGCTAACGAACACAGTTATAACATGAATATGCCATGTAAACCGGCTGAGTGTATATCATGTTTGTGTTGCTGTAAAATCCTACGCCACTGCTTGAACTAGCAAACATGAGGTAATATGGGTTTCCTTAATATGAATTCTTGTCAGTTGCATCAAAAACAAAAGCTTGAGGGGGAAAAAAGAAAGAAAAAATAAACACAAAGCATGTCTTCAGAGACCCGACCACCTCAGATGAGTGCCATGTCTTTTCATTGATCTTACTAAATAGCATAATAGCAGCATCGCAGCAAGAATCATCTGCTCCAATGTCAAAATAAATTGGATGAATGGAAGCGCATGAACACAATCAGTGCTTTAGGAGGCACTGAAGGCTCCTGATTTAATAAAGTGTCAATCTGAAATAATTTGGAGTGGTACAATATGAGATACACACATTCTGTCTAATCAGATTAAGTAGGTGCAATTTCAAATCAATTACGATAAAAAATGGATTTGGAGTTAAAGATCCAGTGATGTGGTTAGCACATTTTTGTATACGTATAGTCAATTAACTTTGCAGCAAATAAACCTCCTGATGTAATTTGTTGCCAAGTAGCTAGCTATTTCGGGCTGTAAACTTCAGTAAGATTTTTAATTGTCATCCTTGCATGGAAGATGACGAGTGGAATCCAATGTGGACTTGCTTTTCAAGATTTCTGTTAAGTGTGTACTCCTGTAAGTGCACACTTTGTGTATTTCAGTAAGCAGGAAGTACGCTTTCCACGTTACAAGCAAGCACTTATCTTTCCATTGGTTCCTTTTGTCTTCAAGACTACCGTACATTTATGGCGCACACTTTGTAGGAACAACACGTGCCTCATTTCCCCCTCTATCTCCAAGATCACTGCTAAAATATTTCAGATGCATCCAGGATTTAAGAGTAAGGAGGGGAAAACAAAGAACAGCAACCCAATGCGAAACAATTCATTCAATTCAACGATAAAGATTGCAAATATGAGCAATGGGGGATGAGGTCACAAAAGGCCAGGAAAGTTTTTGCTACACCACCAGCATTCAGAGCTATATGAAAAATTCATGGGACCTGCTCGGCAAACAAGCGTGATTGTGTTCATGGCTGGTGGAAAGAAGGGGAAAAGTGAAAATAAAATCAGCTTTAGGATGGAGGTGGAAAAAACTCCATCCTGTTTTAAAAAAAATGTTTCTTGAAAATTCTACAGTAGAAACACAAAGCAGAGATGGAATAAAAAAGTGGGGTTGTGGAAAAGAGATGGGAAAAAAGAGAATAAGGGAGAATGTGACCAGTTGGGAGGGGTACGGCAATGAAAAATAGCTTACTTCAAGACACAGCACAAGTCAAGTCCTTGTGGGTTTGATTGCTCGGGGCTTAATTAGCCTTGGAGAAGCGTGGCAAGCAACTTGTCATGTTGCAATATTTTTTTTGCTGCGACACTAACCTCATGGAGAGCTATTCAATCATTTCAAAGCCAAAATCCCTCTCCCCTTTCTCTCGCCTCAGCGTCATTAATGAATCGTGTTACATCCTGTTCAAGAGGCAGTGACGAGACAAACACACACCTCTAAAAAACACAAATACAAAAAAATTAAATTAAAGCTTCTGCCATAAATTTCGGTCTGTTACATGATGTCCAGCAGCCTTATAATAGAGTTAGGACACGATTAAGAGAGTGAAGGACAAGCCCACATTAGTACGCTGCAGGTCTGCTTTCTAACATTTCACTCCAAGAGGGCCATCTCATCCACCAAGGCTTAATTACTTAGATAGAGTGAAAAATCATTTTAATTTCCTTAAAAGGTCAAGGTGCAAAATTTCCAATTATGAAACTCTTTTAATCACTTGGGTTGAAAATGACACCTAAATGACAATGACATGTGGCAGCATGTTTGTGTGTGTGTCTGTGGTGTACATAGGACACAGCACTTGCAGATAATCTCTCAGTTCATCTGCACTTAAAATACTTTAGTGCTCTCTCTCTCTCTTGCTAATTAAGCTAAAAGCAATCCTTCCTCCGTCATGTATGCAAACACAACTCACCTCCCTAATTATAGGAGGCTGTACTCCGCCAGCTTTAATGATTACACATCAATGGTTAAGATGAAAATATGACAAAACAGGCTGGTGGTACATTTATAACAAGCTCCTTAGTTGGGGATTTCACTAGAACAGATGAAGAGATTATGGCTGTGTCCTCTCTCTCTCTCTCTCTCTCTCTCTCATTATCTCTCACCCTGTCACATACACACATGTTCAAAATCAATATGAAATGGAGATAGAATAGAAGAGAAAATGGGAGCTAAGCTTTAAAAGAATCAAGCTGAGTATCAAAAGCAGTGCTAAGCTATTCTCTATTTCTGCCTCCCTACTGTGCTCCTCATACAGTTTCCTTCTAACCCAAACTTAGATTCTAGATACAGCACTTTTCCTATCCAAATCTCTTATTTTCTCCTGATCTGATGGATTTGGAGCCTGCCGGGGAGCAGACGAGGCCCACTGCATATCAGGATAATGGATATTTGGTATTAGCAATGATCGTTTTGAGGAGCAGAGGATTCTTACACTGGTACACAGCATCACTGGCGTAGTAGATAGCTGGGATTACATATAATCTTTTTAGATCTTTAAACTTTCCCACCCCAGCATCAGCACAGTAGATAGCTGGAATTATACCACTGCAGTTTTGAGTTCTCCAATCAGAAGGTGTGGATTCATTTTCTAAAATAGCAGCTTTTTATTTAAAAAAGAAAAATGTATAATCATTGACAAAGTATCCTATCATCATGGCACAGTGTCCTGTTAGGAGACATTCATGTAACATTTTTGAAAGAAGCCCCTAATGTCAACGCTTTGTATCAGTCAGTAAGTTTTCTGCCTCAGGAAAGTCTTCAGGGCAGACTAGTTTGTGCTTTCCATTTACCTTGACAGACAGCAAGGGCACATGAGATGGGGGATGGGGGCAGGGTTTCCAGGCAGTGTTGATTAATATTGCAGAGTTCAAAATCATTTCAGATTAATATGTCGATTGTCTCAGCTGCTGTTTTATCAGGGAGAAAAATCCTGCTCGTTTGGCATTATTTTGAGTCCTATAACTCATACTAGCGAACTCTAATATTATTCTAATGCACAGGTTTCCAACCTTGGTCCTGGAGAGCCCCCTTGCCCTGCACAGTTTAGTGTTTTCCCTGTTCCCAACACATCTGATTTAACTAATCAGCTCATTAACAGCTCTTCCTGAAGTGAAAGGAGTGTGAAAGAGCAGGGAAAGCTAAAATGTGCAGGACAGGGGGTACTCCAGGACCAGTGTTGGTAACCTGTGCTCAAAATGCGTAAAGGTTAGCAGGTGTCATAATATAATCAGAGTAAACATCACTGTATATCAAGGCCATGTAATATCGTGTGACACAATGAAATAGCATACTAGCCTAATTGGAAGGTCGCGAGTTCAAATCCCAGCGTCACCAAATTGCCACTGTATGGCCCTTGAGCAAGACCCTTAACCCTCAGCTGCTCAGTTGCTTTGGATAAACGGGTCAGCCAGACAAATAAGCTAGATCATCATTATTAAATTTGATATTAATAAAGAAAACCTTCACCTTAACCTGTAACCTCAAACTCCCATGACATGTCAGCAGGTCCAGATTTACATTCATGTCATAAATATAGACCTTTCATATTAGTTTCACTGTAGTTACTGAATAATATGCTTTACAGTAAAATAAGCTGACGAGTTTAAGGGGGTAACCTTGGCATATTGGCTTGAATTCTTAAGACTTTGCATTCATGAGGTTGTGCTGAAGACAGTGACATGGTAGTGATGGCACTGGAATATACTATGCCTGCTCATGATAACAATAGATTTGTGCTTAAGGGTAAAACCCTCTGGCGATAAGTGCTCAGTGCTACTGCATATCTTAGCGCTGGCCTTGAACCCACTTGAACAGATCTGCTTACACTCTGTTCTCCCTCTGTTCACTTGTCTGTCTCCAATACTCATGCAGTGGTCTTGCCTGCAATGTTTTTATCTTTTACCAGACTTCACACAAGCAAATGAACATCTTTTATATTCTATTCTCCCCTCTCTTTACCCATCTCTGTGCCTCACACTGCCCATATTGTATATTCTAACAAGGACTGTCTGTCCTGTTCTTCAGCTCGTCACTTGCTGACAGCCGGGAGCGGATCTGTGACTGCTCCTCGTCCGAAAAAAGCTGCAGCAGCACCTTCAAACAGCCATTTGCCCCACCGGGTACAAACCCCTGAGTGATCCGATGATGGATCCGATGGTCTCCAGAGAGCATAAGAAAAGAGGAAATACTTTTTTCATTTCATTTTTGTCTCTGCATCATCAAAGAAGAGAATAAGGTTGAAGTGGAAATAAGTGGAAATAAGATGATGATGAAGGCTTAACCTTCTGGATTTAAATCAGCAGCCTGCCCCACACTCACACACAGAGAGATGGAGCTAATTAACCCAACACTGCTCTACTGTTCTTACTCGTTTTTAACATGCTGCTTCTAGTATTATTCGCCAAATGATTCCAAACTTGTCTGCTTCTTCTTGTATTAATTGGAAAGTGGGTTTTTTTTTTCCTTCCCTGCACTTGCTACTCTCAACTTACTTTTTCATGGTATTAATTAATTCATTATCATTTGAAACCCAGCTTTTAGGAAAGCCAGCACAAGGTAAGGGAGAAAAAAAAAACTAAAAATAAGGTGGCTTCCGTGTGATATGTCCTTACAGTGGCTGACCTGGATACATTTCCATTCTTTGTGCTTCTACAGAACATCAGAATTAAAAATAACAAAGAACTGAGAAATTGAATATACAGAGATGGTTTTTATCTCAGAAACTAGAGTCACATCTGGAGCCCGTTTTAACAACTTCATTAGACAAGTGGTCTGTATTGCAATTTCTTCTCCTATATTTAACATGCATCTTATTTTCCTGTGCAATCTACACAACTTTATGTCTGATCTATAGCAATCAAACTAGCCATCTTTGTTATTCTTATTTTTTTTAACTGTTTTTTTTTTTTAAACAAAAATTAAGGGCTTATTACCATGCTCTCAATCAGGACATACAGAAATCAGTCAACATCCAAGTGCACTGTGATTAAATTAGAAGCATCCTAAGACTGGAGAGCTCTGACAGTTTATGTATCTTACATAAATCTATATCTTATTATGAAGTTAATATGTATAAGAAGTCATTATAAGAAGTCAGTATAGGTTATCTCTCACATATACTTAAGTTACAAAGGGAACAAGATTTTAAAAAGTTTACATATGGGGTTGGGGTGTGCTTAGCAAAGCTTTTCTTACAACATCATTCATTTTAAGTCAACGAAAATCTTATATCAACACCAATGATGTCAAAGTCCAGAAGCTTCAATGGAAATACCTGCATCTTCCTGTGGCTTCCTTAAAAACTTCTTTGACCAAAAATCATACATTTTATTTATATATATATATATATATATATATATATATATATATATATATATATATATATATTTTAAAGGAAATCATAGGCCAAAGCTCATAGCTAAAAGTTTTGAGCTTTTTATGTGTTTCATACACTGAGAGAATGCAACACACTAAATGAAACACAAGATCTATCTCTTTCTCATGCTCATCAGTCAGGAGCCTCGGGCCTCTGATTTCACTATAAGCAACAATACAAAAATCAAAAAGCCTTTGAAGATAAAGCAAAGTCATTATGTGAACACCAGAGTACAAATCATTATCAGAAAGTTAAGAGTCCTCAACGCATGTTCAGAGAGAGAGAGTCAGAATAAAGATAATTCCATAACTAATGGCAGCTTCTTCATCTCCCTCCCTCCCTCCCTCTCTCTCTCTCTCTCTCTCTCTTTCACTCAGCAGAAAGAGAATGACATCCTGGGACAAGAGGAGAAAGTGCTTGTTCTGATTTAATTAGAAAAGTCTTCATTGTGTTGAGTTTATCAGACTCCATCTTCAAACACAGTGCTGACTCTTATGACTCAATGTGTGACTCTTCCACCTATTAGGAAACGCTGGACAATAACAACTCTCTCGTAGATAACGAACCCTCCTGGTCAGCCATGCATGTAATTAATTATCTTGTACTCATTAACAAATGTTCAAACGTCCATGGTCTCTAAACACTCCATTATAATGATTATGGGTTAATTCATCTTAAGCAACTATCTTTATCACTGTCAAATCTTAGCATCCAGTACATGAAAAAATGTTCATATTTGCAAGCACACAGATTTGCACACACATTTAAGGAAAATCAAAGTTTGCTCCATTACGGTTATATTAAACTTGCTTGAATGATTAGACAAACATCTGTCAGCTACTCAAATAGCTGTGTGCTGAAACATCCTCTCGAAACATCACGCTATCTGAAATGTTTGAATGCTCTAAACGAGTGCAGACTGCATGAGATGCAATTAGCGCTGAAGATAGGATTCGACAAAAAGCAGACTTTGACAGTGTTGGCTAAACATGCAATCAAAACTCTGGATTTTCACTGAAATTTCAGACACCCAGTTTGGAGATGAATTGAATTTAAATCATTTTCTCGTTCAAATTGCAGGTGGAATGCAAAAGGATGTCATTTTTGTGAAGGGGAAAAGCTGGATATAACTGATAACTGCTGTCATGCCCTTGACCCTAGATCAAACCCAAACTGCTTCCTCAGACTCCTCTTAAATGTCTCCCAATCATGTTATCATGGCAACTTTTGGAAAAAGGAAATGAGTGCTGACTTCTCAACCATGTACACGAACTTTAGGGGTGTAACACAATAACACTATCTGTATCTGTTTAGTGCTCTAAATATCTGTATTTGGATTTAAACCTACTGTGGGTGTGGCTTAAAGCGATTTTTATTTTTTTTAAATAATTAAATATGACCCCTACTAATATGCCTCTGGAAACACTGGAAAATTCACAGAGGTAGAAATGTCAGCACTATCAACATGGTGTGTTAATTCTAACTCTGACAATTCCTCAGCCTCAGTTCGAGTTCATAACTGGTCTTAACTAGAGATATGTGCAGGACTTTTTTTTTTTTAAATCCTACTTTTTTTACGCAATTATACTCGTAGCTGTCTGTGATATTTTCTAACAAATTTAGTTGGTTGTAATTCCCAAAATATAAACAAACTAGGAGCCTAATATAAAACACTACAATCCTGACCAGGCAGTTACTAAGGATCAGTGGTAGCTGGTGGTTTTTAAAATTGGGGAAGCACAGGTGTCTGTTATTGATTTCTAACATCTATACATTTGTTTGTGTTCCATTTATGATACGTAAGAGCATCAAAACACATTTCCAAAATCATTTACACAAAAATAGTAGTATCTGTCATGTCACATTAAATAAGCATCTAAGCTGCTAACCAGCTATTTAAGTTTCACAGAAGCGGGTTTTGACAGCCAGCTAGCTAGACTTATACATAAACAAAAAAAAATGTTTTGTTATACTTACAATATTTACCAATTACAAAGACTATAATAAAAAGCTATATTAGTTGTGTAAACTGTCATGGATTTGGTTACTGACTGACTGCTGCAGCTCCAAGCATTGAATGGTGCTGATATGTTTACATTTGAGCCGTCATTCAGGGTCACTACCATTTCAATGACTGGCAGTTGGTTACGAGGTTCCTCCTCTTTGAGAGAGCTCCCAATCATCATATGGAGAAGCCGTGCATCCAGGTGGGACAAATGAAGATCGTACTGTCCAGTAAAACTTGAGATACTCCCATTTACCCCCAGAGAAGCCATGCATCTGGATGGGACCCAAACTGACGTATTAAAAGCCTGTTGTCCAATGAGCATTAATCTTTGCTCCCATTAAAACACAGTGAACTTAAATCTGCCATAGGATCCCAGTTAAGCTGTGTGTCGAGTGATATTGCTGCGAGATATTTGATTTTTGGATTTGCTAAAATATAGAATTTCACCAGAAGTGATGAAAACTATAGACATATAGGCAAGTTCTTATCCAATTATCCAATCCGAATAATATATTCATATTTTATTAGGGATTTGGTTACATCCCTGATGTATTGTATATGCATGTATACGAGACCTGAGCACTGCTGATCTGGTTCCAACAACCTGCAGTAAATCCCAAGCAAAATCCCTCGACACAAATTTACATTCAGGAATTCATTTTTCATTTTTGCATCAGCTTCACTCTCCTGTTTAATCGCATAGTCCAGCAGATCAGAGTAAAAAAAAGAAAAAAAAACCTACCACAGAGCAAAACAAAAGAAAAGGCACACCATTTCCTGCACTGAGCTGTAATGAGAATGTGCCAGAGTTCTAGGGGGTGTGTTAGATCTCGACCCTTCCACACCTCGCATCGCCGGGTTCTCTCCATGTTGTGTCTGAGTCGGTGTTATTAGGCGAAAGAGAACAGCTCACCTTGTGTCATATTTCATGCTGACAAAGCTTTGATCAAAAGAGCAAGAGTGCCCAAACTCTCTGATAGCCCTACTGACGGAGGGTGAATGAGGCTGCCAGAGCAGGAAGAGTGTGAGACGGAGCAGACTGAAAGTATATCACTGGAGAAGGTCAGAAAAACTATCCTCCTGTTTTAATATCAAGGTTAAAAGGGGAAACAGCACTGAAAGACAAGCATTGTTACTCATCGTAGGCATCAAATAATTTGAATATCTTGGAAACAAACCAAATTTAGCATAATTGCCCTTCATATGTTGTGCTAAGTGTGAATGCAAGCCGAAAAATCCAAAAAATCTGAAAAAGTCAAAAATCCAGGGAACACTGATGCAGCAATTAAGTGACATGAGACCTAGTATAATTCCTGGGAATTTATCAGGAGGCCCCATGTGTGTACGGAAGCCAATATAGTAAAAGAAAAGAGCAGGAGGTCTTGTTATCTTTTTTTTATACACAACAGAGTGGCCCCCTTTTGAGGCCACTGATTTCCAACATTAGCACCGTGAAGCAGCAACAGAAATAAAAGTCTAAAGTGAATGAAGAAAAAGAAGACCAGAAGAAATGTCTGGAAAATTGAAGCAAATCAGAAAAGAAGGGCCATTTCTGCAGAAATTGTCAAATGAACAGTGCAGTACAGAATGCATCATTCATGAGACAATCACCAACTCAAGGAAAGCAAAAAAACACAGCATAAGTAAAAAGAAGATGAAAGTGTTGTTATACTTCAAATCCTGTGTAACCAGACATTCACTGATACATGCATCCTGGTAAAATACCATTCTGAAGGCCACATGTTTGACTGACGCAAATCCTGAAGATTACCATTAAAGGTGTGCTATTAATGTGCAAACTTATCTAATGTTTCACAACATACCACAGCACGGTTGAATTCCTGAATCTGACTGATCAGAGGGTGTGTATAACAGCACAGCTAGGACAGTAGTTCCAACATGAACCATAAGGTAATATTACGTGCTCGTTCTAATAATGATTGTTTCTACAGTAATACATACACAGGCACTTGGACAGCAGACACACCACATAATCTAAGACTAATAATATACAAATTTTAAAAAACGCATTGTGGTTTAACCAAGTAATTCATATAATTGTTGGTTTGTGGTGACTTTTTTTGTTAGGAGACATTTATTTAACATTTATAGAAGGAGTCTCGGTTGTAAGTGCTTTGTAAGAATCATGGTGTTTTGCAAAGTTTCCGAGCGCAGGAAAGTCTTCAAGACAGAGGAGTTTATGCTTTCGGGTTTCTCAGTAAAATGAGAGGCTGTGTTTTTTGAGAGAGAGAGAGAGAGAGAGAGTTGACTGTTTATCCTGGCTATAAAGTAGGTGAGAACAGGAACTAACAACATTAAATCTAACTGTAAACCATTAAAATGTGCAATGTGTCATTTACAAGTATTAATAAATTAAAAATTGTAATCATTGGCAAATCACTGTGGTATAAGTGGAATAACATACTCCAGACTGAGCTGTTATATGAAAACATTGCACTTCAGGAAGTTTACTCCACTGCACACCGTGCCGCATCACTACCCTCTGGCATGCACCGTTTTCGTATAACCACACTGTCTGTCCTGTATTATTCCTTACTTATGAGGTTACGATAAACAAAAGAAACGATAACTGAGTCTACTTCTAGACAATTTTCTTTTACTAATTGGCAGATTTATTTCAAGCATTTATTTTTAGACTTAATAATAGGCTTAATAATCTTATTTTTGATTATAATCCCGTGAGAAATAATACAATGAATATTATGTGTACTGTAAAGATGTTGACCACGAACATCATAGACTTTAATGCTCGAGTTTCTCAATGGCACCAGCTCACCAATTCACCACTTAGAGCCGATTTTCATACCACTCTAATTCTGTGTAGCTTGTCAAGTGTGAGAAAATAGATAATTAACAGCCACACATATCTGAAAGAGAATGTGGGGTATAATTATGGTTATTCCATCAGGTTGAATGTAAAATGTGAAACCACTCACACACAAGTATTGTTTACAGACATGCAGTAAATTATGCATGCGCACACACACACACACACACACACACGCTTATAAGCAGAAATAAATTAAATCAACAATTACACAAAGGAAAAAATCCATCCTCGCATAATAATCTTTATAACTAACATGACGTTCAGTGGAGTCTAAGATTTATTTTAGAATTAAATTCTAAATGTCTTTTTTTCTTTCACTGACATGTTGATCTACAGTATTTTAAATTTGGCTAACGACTTCCTACACTACCCACAATGCCATTACTTGTTCATAGTGGTGCAATTGGACTTATCCTGTGCAATCACCTCCTCATCTGTTCAAACAGATCAGCTTCCAAAGCTTTAACTTTCATGAAATTCTGCCGTAAACGTCATCTCGTAGCTCACTAAATTGCCAAGCTTAGACTCTACTATAACACCACGTAACTACATCGTATAGCTGCATTGCATTCTGGGAATTTGAGTCCAACATTTGCACCAGCACCGCCACTACTTCTACACTGGATTTCTCATTAGGACATCGAATGTTGATTGACAAAATTGACAATGGTGTTTTTAGGAGCTAAATCTGCAAAATCTGGGATTGGTGAAAATTTTCTCCTATTAAACTCCATTGTAACCACGCTAGCAAGGTCTTGCTGTGACATCAGAGCCACAGACAACCAGTAACTTCTCACAGGAATAACGATAATACAGAACCAACCAACAAATTAGCACCAGAATCGCTAAACAATTCACAAATATTTCAATATAACCTTATTTAATGTATTTCACACTAAATACAAAAAAAAAAAGAAAAATCAAAAAGCTGTAAGGTGTGGATTTTTAAGATGTCCAAAGGATTCTGAAGACTATTAACTTTTAAAGGGGGAAAAATGATACAACAGCCAGCAATCATTTAATCCTATTCATCATTAAACCCTATTTAATCTCTATATCAACTTTTCCTCTTTACACAAGATGATCAGCACCAGAATAGAAGTCATTCTATATTTAGTGCATGTACACAACATGTAATAATACTGCACATTAATTCATGTTGGGTTTAGAGCATCACTGCTTCTAAATGTGTGTGAGAGAGAAGCTAAGATATTGTACTAACTACAAAATCCCAGGCTTTTCACCGCTCCCATTTCCTTCAGATAGTATGCCTGTCCATATATTGCTCTGTAATTTGGTATACTGATCATTTTCCATCCGCCATCTTTGTTGGCAACAATGATTTACATGTATTTTTTTGGCTCTGGTTGGCCTCATCACAGTTAATTGGAGGGTTTTAGTTCGAAATATTGAAACCACAGGTCTATTTTAATATTTTATAGGCTCTGTTAGTGCCTTCTGACTTACAGGTTCTTGTCTGGTTGTTTCTTTCACAATATATTGGCTCTCTGTAACTTACACAGGCATTCTGAAAGGTTTTAAAATCCCTACAGCTAAAGTAAAGAATTAGCTGGACTGTAAATAGTGAGGGAACTGGTGATTTAGCTTCAGTAGTGGCGGAGCAGCTCTTAATATATAGTACCTGGTCATGTCCCTGGGGCACGGCAGCAGTGCACTGTCACTGGCTCTATTATTGATAAGGAACTCAAGGCTGAGAATCATGAAAGGAAATTATTTAGCAATTCTCTCACTGCACTACATTTCATTCTCCACAACCGGTGTTCGAGAAAATATTACAAAAGCACTGGTTGTGCAGAGCTGAGCAGGCTTCAGGTTCAGATTTTCTATGTGCCATGATTTGATTGTGTCGGGTTAGATTTACTAAAGCATGTTCATGTACAGTATATAAACTAACAAGGTGCTTATAAGTCACACTAATGGCTAAAAAAAATCCAAAATTAAACACACTTCATACAAAAGTCAAGGATTTTGATCCCATACAGTCATTACTGACAAACATTTTCGAGTGTAGCAGCCAGGCTGCTTACTGATTCACCGCTTTTAAATAACTGTGTACCAGACTGGGAATTAAAGCATAAAACAGAACAAAATTCAAGACACGAATGCGTAATCAGACCCTTTTCTTAATTATTAATATGTAATGCAAAATCCGCAGCACCCTACGGAGATTAGGTAAGGTCAATCATAATTGGTTCTCAGTAGGGTTTTCAGTCCTAGAATAAATCAGAGAGAAAGGAAAGATGCTGAACACTTGGCTACACCAACTTTTCTTCAAACCATCTCCTTCAAAGCTGATAACCCTGACTTCCTTTGTACATCATACTACACCTGAGTCTCCATCACCTTATTGTCCAGCATGAGCTTTGGGAAAAGGCTCCAGTGTCACGTTCACTGCTTGTTTAAAGGCAGGCATTGCTTTAAAGCTTCCGTAACCAATCTGTTGCAACAGACCTGATCCGTTCTGGCCTAAAAGCTGGGATATAGCAGCTCAATTTAAAGCTTGTGCCAGGGGATTATGCCTCATTTAGAATGGATGAAAGGGCAAAAAGGCCATAATTACTGAGAGAGGGAGGGAAAAGGGGTCTGTAATCACAGTGAATGGTGGGTTTGAGAGTCCCAATGGATATAAGTTTCTCAAAGCACTCCACATCCTACCAAGACAATAATCAAACATAATGTTTAATTGAAAATAGCGGCAAAGGAAAACCCATCAGATGGCTTGGTGGCTAAATTCAAAAAAAAAAAAAAGGTTTTGACCAAATTTGAGTTTTTCCTGTCATCTCGGACATCTCTACTTTAAGAAAACATGAATATATTTTACCAAAACGATGTAGAAATGTTTTTACTTAATTTCTAACCTTAATTTCTAACCTTGCCTTGACTATCTTCCTGCAAAGATCATGTGTAGTGAGCCAGTTTAACAAATGCAGCAGTAGACACTGTGAGTCTGTATAAAGATGTCTAAAACCTTGTCTAAAAAGTGTGATTTTCTCATGATTTGATCATGTTGTTGGATAGTTGCATGCCATAGCAAAATGATCACAAGCCTACTCAATTCAGTTTGCAATCAAATAGCGGCTGTCATGATCAAAACAGAGAAGAGCACTTACACACTCAGGTGACAGTGGACAACCTTTAAAAATGATTAAGTGGCCTAATAAAAGACATTAATAACAAGACATTTAGCCAACAGAACAAAAGTGAGTGAATGAATCAGCAATTATTTCAGCATCAATTTTAAGGTGAGCAGAGATCAGTGGCGTGAAGAGACGACGATGAGGCTCGTGTTTAAATGCTGCTTTAACCTCAGGTGATGAGGCAGAGACTGATGTGAAGGATGCTGATCCTCAAAGTGAAAAATTTGGCAATAATGTTTTTCCATCAGTAGATAAGGTTATAAATGTAGAGTAAGGCGAGGCTCCTTTCAGTGGAATTGGAGTGAAATCTTTAAATGCAATTTTCTCTCTTTTCATTTTAACCAGACTTTATAATGCTAGAACCTTACTTCTGGTTAAGATACATGCAAAGTCTGCAGTTGTCAGAACTATATTATATATATATATATATATATATATATATATATATATATATATATATATTAGAAAATGTCAAAATTCAACCAGTCAAAGGGTTTTCAGACACCACCATTTTACAAAGCACCATTTTAAAATATGCATTATGTATCTAACCCAAGAAATGAATTAATTTTAGCTTTAGTTTTTAGCCCCTGTTACTGTGGCATTGTTTATTTTCACTCCCTGGTCCTGTCTCTATCCCTTGTATTGCCGTATGTGTGTTACCTGTTACCTGTTAACTTCATAGTGAGTTTATTTAAACCCTCTTGTTTCTCTGTATGGCTGTGAATTTTTGTTTCATGTAATTTGCATCACTGAGCCCTTGTTACCTGTTACCTTTTTCTGTTTCCTAAGTTTCCTCGCTCCCTAGACCAGACTTCCCGGTTTTGATCTTGTGCCTGTTTTTCCTTTTGATTATGGATTATCCTTTGTGATGTTGCCTGCCTGCCTGCTTTCTGACCCATGCTATGGACTTGAATTATAATTCATGTTTTCCCCCTAATAAACATGCGATTTTCAGCATTTGCATCCTGCTACTTATATACTCGCATTAAAGCATGCTGAATTAGAGAAAGAGTCACACATACAGTGTGTGATGTGAAATGCATGGAAGTGAAATGCAGCAGAATGCCAGCCTACATATAATAATTTTCTGCTCTTATTAATGTCTATAATAGGTTTCTGTTCTTAGTGGATCCACATAATCCATTAAAATCATAAAATGCTGTAAATCCGCTAGCGGCTAGTCACTAGCTAATATTGCACACATGCTGTTTCTAAGAACAACATACATTTTTATGGCCATGTTCACACCTAAGAGACTGCTGCTTAAGTCAAGAAGTGAAAGATTAGATGAAGCCCCAAAGGGAAAATGGTAGGTGTGAACTATTTTTAGATGCAGTTCCTGACAGAAGTAGTCTTAAATTATTTGAACATATACTGATGTCTAAACATGTTATTTCTAACTTCATTAATAAACCTTTACCCCAGGGTTTAATTAATGGAAAGCTCCCGTTGCCATAAATAAATGTATTAATGTATTTATTTATTCATTTAACTGAAACTTCTGATGCAGTCGGTTTCTGCATATAGTCGTGTTCTAAGTTTTTCCGCCTATAGTTGTCATTCTAAGTTCTTGAAAAGAAGTTATCTTCCTGCACTTGTGTTGGATTCCACTCAATGAACTATGTGACAGAATGTTCCTTCTTGTATCGTACACCCACGTTCAAAAGCCTCCACCCTATCGAGCCTGCATTATTCAATATCCATCCATGAATATCTTTGTTTTCTACTTCGCTTCCATCCCTCTTTTCTGGATGTCAACAAATAAATTTTTCATGCATGACGTGAGCCATCTGTTCATGTAGGGTTTCTCTACAGCACTATTTAAGGGAGGCTATAGAAAAAGAGACAAGCAAGTTGTAAATAGCGTAAATCAGGTGATCTACGTATGGCCGGGGCAGCGTCGATAAAGCTCAGCGACTCTCTGGGGACAAATTTCCCCGAGGGTGTACTTCTTTATTGACCTCAAACGTTACGATCTAACACGGTATATCACAGCATGAGAAAGTCACGTTGTAAAGTTCTGCAGACTTTATTTCAGCATTGATTGAGAGTAAAACTCTGCTAAGCTGCAAACTTAAAAACTGCATCATGATATAGGGGAATTAAAAATGGACATAAAAAAACAGAGAAAAATGTGTGTACACATGAGCACAGCAGATAGAAAAGTGAAGGTGTATTACAGCCTACTGAAAATTAACTACCTGCATACATATATCTGAATCTTATGAACTACAATTCTCCCATTATGTAAAATTAAATAAAAGTCAGAGATTGCTTTAGAGTTTGCTTAATCTCTGAACACTGTGAAAACTTGTCTCTTCTGTTCTCAACTCTAAACCACTTTGTTCACTTTAAAAAGAGAGAATGAATTACTGAAACTGTGATTGACCCTCAATTCATATTCTGGCTTGCACAATTTTAAAGGAATAAATGTGAAATTAATCCTCAGGACTACATGTAAAATCTGAGCCCTGCTATATAAAAGCACAAAATGAAAATTGCCACATGAACAAAAGCCACCTGGAAACCAAAATGAACAAAGAGATCTCAATTTCTGCCAATTATAGCTGGATCAGTGGCCAAAGTTTGGCTGTAACCAAACTGCAAAGTTTTGGAAAAGCACTAATGGAGTTCAAGAGAAGCAGAGCAAAGTAGGTGTAAAACTTCATGCTGGTTCGATATCAACACTGCAGGCCTGGTATCACACTGTGAACAGAATTGCTTTAAGCTTTTAGATCAGTGAAATGTCAACAAACAGGCAAATGCACTTTATCCAAAAAAAAGGATACTTTGCAGGTACTCAAGAGAAAGACTACATTTGTTTAGCTGAAGCAAAATAACAGATCGAACCGGATGGAGAAATTTTCTCCAACAAGCATTAGGCCTAGCATGAAACTGTGCACTACGTATAATAGCATTTCAAACATCCTGCCAGATCCTGCTTACATCTCCACAGGAGCTTTTAAAGACACACCCCTTCATCAACAATGTTATATAAACACTAATTAGTGTTTAAAACCCCAATCAAGACTGGCGCACTAATATTATACACAAAGGCCTATTCACACTCAACATGATGCAATTAAATGATGATTTAATTCATCAACGATGTGTACGGCCAAATCTTAATGTAAACCAACCGTATGCAAATTCTACTGACAGTTTCCTCATTCATCAATTTCCTCTTTGGTGTATTTATATCTGGTCTATGTACATGTAAAGTTGATTGTAGTATTTCAACATTCTGAAAAATGTTTGATTTGCAGCTAAATAATCAAAAACAATGTCAAAATCAATGTCAACAACAATCAATAAGTAGAGTAGTTTAAGTCATTCTAAAAATAGAAATTAACGCTGATAATTGCAACTTCACATACCTCATCCTAAAATATAGTTAATGGAGTTTAGAGTCAACATATAATTTATGAAGATGAATCAGAGGTGCAGATATGCAGAAGCTCATTAGTCCTTTAATTGAGTAACAGGCACATTTACTTATAAGAGAGACCTGGATAAGGAGTCTTGGGAAGGTGAGCTATTCAAAGACGTTTGGATGTCATAGCATGTTTTTTTCAAGGTTATTACACTTTAGTAAAACTTTCAGCATTTTATTTATATGAAATAAGGATCTGTTCATGTGTTCTGGATGGAAATTCACCTATACTATAAATAAAGCTTCAAAATATGCCTTACTTGACGTTAAACAGCTTTATTAAAAACAGAATACACTTCCGTAATGCTCTTTATATACTCACATTATGACATTTTCAATAATAAGAAAGGATTATGAAAGATAACTCTATCAAAGCATCCTTTCATGTTGAAAGTGTTGATTTATTGATTATTTTTAACAGACTCAAAATTAAATCAAACTGTTATTTTCAGGCACAAGGGCTTCTGACTCAGCTTCATTGAAATGTGCTTTTGTTTCCCTCGTTGTATACTTCTTTCCTCAAATCATGGATAACCGTAGCTTACTGAATGTTTTTCTTTTATTGGCTTACTATCGCAACACATGCATGAAACAGGATGTGTTTATGTAAATTAGATGTATCTGGGGGTAATATGACAGTTACTTAATGGACTAGTACACAGGACCTTATGTCCCTTCTTATTTCTTGTTTTGATGTCGTACAACAGGCTCACAAATCAGACACAAATTTGCTCACGCTTCACTGCACTGATTTTTTAAAATTAATAACCGAGCCAATCTGATGTGAACCAATGACCTTGCGTTGGCTTTCCCAACTAAAGCACCACTTGTCAGTTTTGACCTGGTTCCACATTTTTATTTTTTGCTGGCTGCAATACAGTTCTTTGTGCTCTGACACAACAGCTATGTTGACTTGTTGACATCATGCGGGCTGTCTTTTTTCATGCAATAAAGTCAACATGGTTGATTAGGGTTTCACTTCATCCAAAAAAAACTCAGGAACCGAGCCAATGCTGAACACAATGGTGCATCACCGCAGTATAGTCTCAACGGGAAGGCACTGAAAGAAACCAAATTAATTTCAAATTCACACATTTCACACATGCACTTATAGCTACTCTAGTCAATAATCCTGCTCATGGCTGGCATCCAAATTTTGCTTATTGTTCATAAGGCAGCTATGAAGTAATAGACCATGAATTAATAACATGCAAACTGCATGCCAATATTAAACTTCCCCATTAAAAGAAGCATTATTTTTTTCAGGATTTGAAAAAAATAGCTCAGGTTAGAGACCCCTGCCTTGAAGAAGAATAAATAAGTAAGTAAGTAAGTAAAGTGCTGTGTGTAACTGCTGCCAGTGGGCCTCTGATCGAGCGTAGCCAGGATTAGATGGAGATGCTATCAGTGGCGGGGATGAGTCGATATCCAGACAGCTGCTGATGGGCATGACAGAGACAGTCTGACACAGAGAAAGAGCGAGAGAGAGCAAGAGAGATGGGCTACTTAAACAATATGGCTTTTTAGATCAGGCCAAGGTGAACAGGCAGGTTAAGAGATACTTTGACTATCAGCATCCACTTTATTACCCACTCTTGCCACTGGAATATGAGACTTCCGTTAGTATCATGGCCATTAGTAAGTGACTACAACTATTACTACTATTGCTATATACTGCATTGCATTGCACTGTACTGTACTGTACTATTGTACTGGGTCCACACCCAAAATTATGGATGCATTGATACCATTACTGGTATGGAGTATCATCAAATAACATTCTCATTTATTCATATTTGCAAAAAATGCTCCGATACCAGCATCTGATACTACACGATACATGATACCACTAAGCCTAGAGTATGTTGTCACTCTAATGAACACAAGACACAAAATGACAGCAATCTGGACTTTTTCATGATTAATTAATGATGGTACTCGAGGTAAAGCAGATATCAAAAGGAGGATGTACAGAATCTTCCTACAAGACAAATAACCTGATTAGACATCTTATGGCATTAACGCCATATCTTTAATAGAGAGCGTGACTGTGAATGACCAAGAAACACAAGCTATTCGCAAGTGTCGAGCAGCAAAGCAAGTATGCAGAGAAATGCTTGAGAGCACTTCAGTTCTGCGAGCATTGACAGTCGCATACTTGCCAGGGTTTAAACTTTGCTTGTGAGCCAAGATGCAATCCATGGATCCTTATGCTCATTTTTAATGACCATGCTCACTGAGGTTGGTCGTATTCATGCTCTCTGTTTAAATGCCATAGCATCTTAAGCATAACACTCTGCATGAGGAGTTCATTGCTAGCAGCACTGCTAGAAGCTTCATGCCACTAGATCAGCCAACCTGTCATTAGTGTTCAACCTTCTCGATCTTTCAGAAGTCTACGACGCAATCACAAGACTCTCCTTTCCTTCCTTATGAGTCTTGCATTTCATGTTACAGCATGGCAATGGTTTGTTTCCTACCTGGAGAGACGGTCATATCAGGTGACATGAGGGGATCCACATCTGCTCCATGCAGACCTTCGATTGTGTTCCACAAGGCTCAGTGCTGGGTCCTCTTCTGTTCTTCCTCTATACCTGCTCTCTCTGTGAGGTCATATCCTTACAGGGGCTTTCATACCACTGCTTTCCTGATCATACTCAACTCATCCTCTCCTTTCCTCGCTCAGACACTCAAGTTTCTACACAGATCTCAGCATGTCTGGCAGACATCTTATCAGAGGTCAGCTCATCAGCTGAAACTAAATCCCTATCAATCTATCAGGATACATTCCCATGTCAAGATTTTGTGACCTCCCTGGACAACTCTCAGATCTTACCATCTGGCACTGCACACAACCTTGGGGTAGTGCTGGACATCCAATTGTCTTTATTGCCTCACATCACTAAAATGACTTGGTCATGCAGGTTTCACCTTTATAAGATCAGGAGGAAATGGCCATTTCTATCCAAAGAGCCATGCAGGTGCTTGTCAGTTTGAGACTGGACTACCGCAACTTGCTCCTGGCAGTTCTGCCCCTGCATCTGATCCAGAATGCAGCTGCACTTCCCCAAGGTCACCCACGGCACCACATTCTTATGCTCCCTCCACTGGCTTCCTGTAAAGGCATATATCACGCTCCACTCTACACCACACTCCCTCTGAGCCTCTAGCATGGCTCGACTGGACCCACCATCACTTAAGGTACAAAGAAGACATGCATCAAGGCTCTGTCCTGGCACCCAGGTGTTGGAATAAACTTCCCATGTCTGAACAGTTTGAGTCACTAAATGTCTTCAAGCAAAAGACCTACTTTTTCACCATGCATTTGAATTTAAATTTTAGCATTATTTTTCTATTATAAAAAAAAATCATTGTTGGTGTTTTCTCTTCTTACTGTACTAACCACCCCAACTGGGGTTTTAGACTGATGGTCCTCTTTGTCCATGACCTAGTGAACTAGCATATGTTTTTGATAGAGAATAAAAATCACTTCTGTAAGTCTTTCTGGATAAGGATATCCACTAAACTCTGTACATTTGAATGTGGCAACACACAGCAACATAAACAGAGCTAAATAAAAGGTTCCATGATGCCCCGATTGTTTAATAGTAAGCAGGTTACTCATACTCATTCGGGAAGATCAAAATGATACTGATGCATCCCTACCCAAACTCTACTATGAGAAAGGCTTCATCAAATGGTCATCCATCCATCCATCCATGTTTCATGAAACAATTCCTTCATCTTCTGTTGTGTGCCCAATTATTTTAGCAGAATTGGAGAAAACAGGTCCATCACTATTGTTCTCATTAATATTCCTCTGGTCTTGTTACCGACATTTAAACTGGCAGGTCTTAATGAGGGAGCACCTGTAAGCAATGCCCCTTTATCGCTTGAGAAGTTTTTCAGCCATGCAGCCTGTCACAAGCGTTATTATGCGATGCTGTCAATGCACTCGCACCAGAAGGGTTAACCCTTTGTAGCAGCTCCGTTACAGCCTAATAAAATTGTGGTTTTAGGCCTATGTTTAGGCCTATATTGATACGTAGCAGTGTATATAATAATATGGGATCAATCGCATTGCTAATCTAAAAGAAAATACTAAAAAAATCATGTACCCTGATGTGTTAAAGGTGTGTCTAAACTTGAAAAAGAAAGTGTCAGTAGTTGAACCAAATTATTGGAATCCAGGAATGGGATAGCTTTCAGACACGTCTCAGTGACAAGTTCAATAAAAGGAAACCGTCATTTTTAGGTTGACCATTTTAATTTGATTATCTGGATTCCACCTTGGTTCAAACACAGCTTTCAAAATCAAGCAAATGTAAGAAACTTTCAGTGCAAATTGCTCAGGACTGGAAAAAACCGTGAGAGAACACCCTAAATCAGATGTCATGCCTGTTTCCTCTGTCCTACAGCTATTCCCCATTTCTTTTCATTAGGATAAGCTATAAATTCTTTTTGGTTCATCACTTACAGTACATTATATGGGCAAAAGTATGTAGACACCTGACCATCACACCCATATGTGGGCCTTCTCCAAACTGTTGCTACAAAGTTGGATGCACACAATTGTCTGGGATGTCTTTTTGTGCCGTAGCTTTCAAATTTCTCTTTATTGGAACTAAGAATCCCAAAAGTGTTCCAGAATGACACTGCTCCTGTGCACAAAGCGAGCTCCATGAAGACATGGTGTGTTAAGGTTGGAGTGGAAGAACTCGAGTGTCCTGCACAGAGCCCTGACCTCAACCCCGCTGAACACCTTTAGGATGAACTGGAATGCCAACTGCATGCCAGGCCTCCTCACTAATGCTCTTGCGGCTGAATGAGCACAAATCCCCACAGCCATGCTCCAAAATCTAGTGGAAAGCCTGCCCTTAAGAATGGAGCTTATTATAACAGCAAAATGGGGACTAAATCTGGAATGGGATGTTCAACAAGCATATATGGGTGTGATGGCCATATAGTGTAGGTTTGATGTAAGGGATGAACACTAATAAGACTTCCAAAGGAAATTATGAGATTGAGAAAAGGAGATGAGATTTTAAAAACAAAACAAGCAAAAAAAAAGCTATCCACTATTTTATTGCAATACACTGCTACTGAGAACACATTGTAGATGTCTCATTTCCAAAATCCATCATGAATGAAAGCATTAATATTGCTTTATTGATTTTGCTTTGTTTACCGATAAGAGCTTTCTCTAATATTAGTAAGGTAAAGCGTTCATTCCAGTCATGTTTTAAAAATTAAGTGGAATAACTGCCACTGATTGCAGCCTTCAAATTACTTTCAAAATACAACCTGAGCTTTGAAATCATAATTGCCACTGTGGCATGTGAAATTGATTTCCTGCTCCAGCTTTAGCATGATGCACTATGCATCCCACCCCCCAACACACACACACACAAAACATGGTATAGAGTGGACAGTGACTGAGCTCCTCAAACATCCTTTATTTGTCTTTGAAGATGATTGATTTTGACACAAAAACTATTGCATGGATGATGAAGGTTTCCATGGAGTGCAAATTAATATAGAAACACAGCAGCCAGCACATTTACACCCTCAACAAGGTGTGTGAAATGATGTCCGTCTGATGAGCAGGGATGAAATAAGTGTTTATGGCAACAATAAAGACACCATGCTCCAGCAGGGAGTGTATTGCTGACATCAAAAAAGTTCTTCTACAACATCCATTCTCCTCCTGAACCTCCGGCTCCTCGATACACATTGATTTTTCCACCCTTATAACCCATTACCCAGATTAATGTCATGTGCTTGTGGCTCAAACAAATGTTACTTAATCAATAGTATAGTACAGGGGAGACCGACCTGAAATTACCTGGCACTTTCCGTGTTAACTAATGCAGATAGTATTTTTTTTTTTTTGCATGCCATTAAAACATAGTAAATAATGTGTGTGTGTGTGAATATGGAAGAATGAAGGCTGTATTTTTGTGCAGGCCCAAGCACAATTTATTGGTATAATACTGGTTGGGTGTAAGCATTTTTCCCTCATGTTCTTTCACTGCATAAATGATATAAAATATAAACTATATAGGTAAGATATTAGCAACAGATAGTCATTAAGATAGATAAGAGATTATCAAGCCTATTTCTAGACATTTTTTGCTAATTTTAAGTGCAAATATTTCACAATTGTTTTGTTCTATTGCCATATTATTTTGCTTATTTCTAGAAATAAATGTTTAAAATAAGCAAAATTATACGAACAATGCTGCAAACAATGATATTTTAGCAAGTGAAAAAAATTATTGAATGCAGTCTTTAACTTATGCAGTAATTCACATTATACAATTACAATAAACCAAATATTTCAAGCTTAAAATCATCTTGTTCTATTGGCTGATCATTTTTCTAATTTTAAGCATTTATTTCTAACAAGAAACAAAATGATCTGCCAATGGAATAAGAATATTTAAAGCTTGAAATGAGTAAAAGCATCTAGGAAAAAGCTAAATAATTTTAAATTAATTGTCTAGAAATAGGCTTAGTCATTTCATATGTTGTACATTAATATTTATATAAGAATAAATATTAAAATAATTCAATTGGATAAATACATTTAAACTATCTTCAAGATATTTTCACTTTATATAATTTTTTTGCATTGGGCCTAGAAATTAATGTGATAACATGAGTGGAGAGGCCCAGCAGGGGTATTTTAAAACCCACATTGGTCCAAAATTGCGTTATTAAGTTACGTTACCGCTCCTCAGAAACCAACATCGTAGCAAAGAAGCCATGCCAGAAAAGTATCATACTGACTTCAAGAGAAGCTTTAAAGATCCCAGGCCTGGATGTCCTGGATGTCCACTCTATACGTAAATATTACAGAAAACCCACAAAATTGCAAAAAAAAAAAAAAAACAGAAAATGTGCTTGTTTACGTCAGTCATCTGGTTATTTCTACCACTAAAATATTGATAATTGAAAAACTACAAGTGAAAACTATTTATATGGCATTAATAAAATATCACTACGTGGATGCCGGCACATTTTTTTTAATGAAATGAAAGAAGCTGATTTGATTGGATATTGCACACACCTAACCACATACCTTGATTCCAGGTTAATGCCTGCAGAAATGGTCAGAAATATTACCCATAACACCTCACACCCATACACACACCAGGGCTATGATTTTGTGGCTCATTTTTGCTCTTTTGCAAAAACAGAGCCCAGAGAGTTGAATGCCTTGAATGTGTCTCTGTTCATCTACAGTATGTGTCCATCTCTGACCCTGACGAGGTGGCTGCCAGCATCGTTCCCGTCTCCCCAGAGAGCAGGTCCGAATGATTGATGGCACGCAGCACCTATTTAAAGGATGAGCTCTTCACCTGACAATCAATCACTTAGGTTGCCACTCACTACACAGTTTTTCTTCCGGGGATTTTGAGGGCAGAGAGCAGTGCAAGGGGGAAAATAAGCACCTGGAGCAATGTTAAACAAAGTGCAGCAAACCCGATACTTGCTACCATTGCTGTCAATAGAAAAATAACATCTGTACATCTCAACACGAATGAGGTTTACAAAGGAGGACAGATCAAGGACAACTCTGGTCTCTGAGGCGGCTTAAACTTTTGATGACAATAAATGATTTCAGATTGAAAGTGTGAAAGGAATTCAGAGTCCTTCAAAACTCTGGACAGTCACAGTCTGTAAAGAAATAAAACCGACTCATCACGCACAGAAAGGACCAGAAAAAATGCAGGGCTGCAAAGGGAATGTGAGAAGTGGTGGATCAGTGGCTAAGGTGTGGGTATGTGGACCGGAAGGTTGCAAGTTCAAATCCCCGCCTCAACACAGTGCCATGGTTGAGACCTTGAGCAACACCCTTAGCCCTAAAAGTGCTCAATTATAATCTCTCAACTGAAGGTTGAGAGATTAAGAGAGTCAGCAAAATGTAAAACTTAAATTCAATTGTCTTGGGTTGAGGATTTAATTAACTCTAACTGCTGCACCACCTTGCCATCTCACAGCTCGAGGGTTCCTGTCTGTTTGGAGTTTGGCATGTAGGATCATCCCATGTCCATGTGGGTTTCCTCCCACCTCCCAAAAACATGCTGGTAGGTAGACAGGCTACATTAAATAACTCCTAGGTGTGAATGGGTTCGTGTATTTCTGCCTCACACCCAGTGTTCCTGGGATAGGCTCCAGATTCACCACAACCCTGACCAAGATAAAGCGCTTACCGAAGATGAATGAACGTATTAAATTATCAAAAGGAAGTGTCATCTTTCTATTTCCAAAAAATAATGTTATATGATTAATAAAGAATTTAGATAGGACTAAGCTATTGGCCATTAAATTAATATAAGCCAGGCTGCAGCAAAAAGAAGATATGATCGAATATCACATGCTCTCTAGCTAAGAATATATTATTAAGATAAGTGAAATCATCTTAAGACCAGATATGAGGAACTACAGTCTAACCTGTCCACTTCTATCACTGTCGTACATGTTCGAAAGAAATAGCTCTACACTGCCAGAGAGATTATACTTTATTTTGCCCTGTTACATCTCATCACCTGGATCTGCATCCGTACAGAAGCGCTCACTTTCTTCTGCATAATGAACCTCAACTCGTTTGCCCGACAACTCCTTTTGAAAATGATAATCAGGTTATTGCAGTTTACGGCCGACATTGGGGCAAATGCAAAGACCCGAAACGAGGCTTGACATTTTGCCCGTGGGTGAATTTCAATGTGGTGCAGCTACTGACTGCCAAGAATCTGGGCTGCATTAACTGTTTTTTTAAAAAAAGAAGAAAAAGAAGAAGGAGGATCTCAGGGATTACATCATTATGTGCTCTTCAGGCTTTTATACACCTACAGTTGCAGAAAGGAATCCTGGCTTTGACAGCTTTAAGCTTTTGTGTACCAATTTACCAGCAGCAAAAACAGAACAGGCTTGGCTAGTAAAGACAGCCATGATCCTTTTTTAGGTGTTCTTCGTATTTCCCAGACCCCCTTCTGTCAAAACACACACACACAATCACCATGGGGACCAACCAAATGTCCCCACAAGGTCAAAACGGTCAGATATTACTATCCTTGTGGGGTCCCTATGAAGATCTAAAAACACGTCCATGCAATCACATACATGTACCTTTGATAAATACATAGAAAAACCTGACACTGAAGAGGCTTCGTTTGTTCCGCCTGCTTAATATTCTGGACAATCTTCTGGAGGTAATGTTTTGGATAAAAGACTACCACACTTGAGGTTAAGTATCTAATTTCGAATGTCTTTGTGAAGATTAGTCTGGTATTAGATTTCTCCTAGCTCCCATCTTTATCCTCTCCGCTGAGGCTATTTCAGAAATCCCATGTGTTGCTGCAAAGGCTGATTGAGCGAGCTCATGATTAGTTGCACTGGATGTGCTTCATTCAGGCAACATCGAGTTGAAAATGTGAAAATAGCTGCCAGCGGCAGCGGAGCCGCACATTTACCCTCCCCTCGGCGACACCTGCTGCTTCACTGATTGATCTTTTCCCATTTGTTTGGTTCTGCACTGCTCCACAGCTGCAGCCTATCACAACAGTTCTCTGAATATAGATACTATGTGCATATTAAATACTTACTTTTGATGAATTGCACAATAGGGCTGAAAAATCAATAACTAATTTATTCTGTTTGGAGGGCAGGCTTTCAAATCAGATCTAATCATTTAATCCAGTATTCACAACTGCCTCTGTCATGTAGTTAGCTGCAAGTCAGAAAAGTGATACGTCACCAAAAAAATGGTAATGAAGTGTACAATGAAGTAAATATTTCAGGATTAATTTACAAAAAAGGTTTTTATTCACAGCCAGCCACTTAAGTTCAAAAGGTACATTACCAATTACATGGAGAGAGCTCTCGGTATTCAGTCTTGGACTAAACGAGTGCTTAACACGACTTTCTGGGCGGCCCATTCACTCTATTGAAATCTGCACCTGTGTGCAGTTCATGCCTCCAAGGATGCTACATTTTCCTTGAAGAGATCTCACCGGGCATAAGCTTTTCAATCGCACTTGCATTTCAAGTCTAGAAATGCAGACAAGTAAAGCAGATTGCATTTAATGGGTGAAATCCCGTCAATTCCATTATTATGTAGAATAAAAGCAAAAGACAACAACAAGTTGGGAATATAATACAAATTAGATATCAGCAGGATTCAAATAAACAACCAAAGTTACCTCAGACATTTGGAGCTTTGCTAATAACGAGGTGTGATTTTCATCCCAAAAACAAACAAACAAACAAGTGAATAATCAATGACCCCCTAACCACACCTCAGAGACCCCTGGTACCTCACTTTGCGAACCTTCATCTTAACCGATGTTGAAAATTTGAGATAGACCAGATATAAAGATAGATGATTTGCCAGATTTTCTTTTTTGTACAGGTATTTTAATACATTCCTGACACTTAAAGTATAATAGTAATGCAACTGTAATATTTACAAAATCTATTTTATTTTAACAATATGTGAAATTAGAGTGTGTGTGTGTGTGTGTGAGACATGGATTATAACACATAATGAAGTATATTTATAGTATACACAAGTATACTTAAAATGCTTCCATGTCAGCATGGTTCAGTACACAACACAATTAAAGTCAGGCTTTAATACTATTTTTGGTCACAGTATATTAACTAAGAAAATATTTGATCAGTTTTTGCACATTTTAAGTGTATTAATCATTAGTCGGGGTGTAAACCTCAGGCTACCACACAAGACAATACGATTTCGATTCTTAAGGCAATGATTCGACATTTAACGATACCATTGAATGTGCTATAATAAGACACACTACAATTTCAATTCTTGACGCCAGAATCTGATATTTGATGATACCACTGAATCTGCAACGATAAGATTTGATTTAGTAGCCTCTAATCGATATGTGACCAAGTTTGCTCAGAATCTGGGGTAGACACTTAATTCATGAATGATGATGTAAAGGATTATTTTAAAAGCATCAGAATTACAGGTAAATCACCTTGCTAGTCCATTTACGCATCGGTTTAAAATATGAATTATTTTTACACACCATTTAGCTGTTCTTTTCCGATTACAGATTTATAATCAATTATAATGGATAACAATTGATTTATGAGTGTTGATTTAATTTATTTCAATCCTTGCCTTATGAATCACCTTCTGAATCGACCCAAATATTTCTAATCATTAGTGTGCCTGAAAGTACCCACAGTATCCTGTTGCACAATCATGTTTAATAAACTTCAGTGACCTTTTTCCCCACTAGGCTTCAGACATCCAAACCCTAGTCTCACAAGCCAGACATATAGCTTCAGCAGGTACATTTTGTCAATAAACAAGGCCAATAACTGCCTATTTTCACAGAAAGAGCCAATCTGACTAACAGGCAAGTTGATCAACTGGTAAACATGCAAGACAATCCCATTTACTCACTACTAACTCTTTGTCAAAACTTTTAAAGATCCAGTGATTATATCTCTGGAAAGGTCATTGTGTTGCAGTGTTCAAAAGTTTGTATTCCTGTTCAAAACCAGCCCAAAGGAAGTAGGCATACATGAAAGTGTCGTGAGCCAATCACCGACTGAGCCTATCAAACCCAACAGGCTTTTACCCAGTAGGGAAATAAACACACACTCACTCACAACACTTTCAGGCTATGCTCATGTATCAGAGCCTAAAAATCAGCCCAATAATTTTCTAGTGTGGCCCATGTATTAGTTAAATGGAGATAAAGAAGAAGAAACCTTTGAAGGAAGCAGCATTGGGAATCCTGTATAAATGATTCTGAGGATTTTAGTGGATATAGAATATAAATTGAGGGTCAGCCATAAACATAGCAGTGTATTAGGTATCAATAGAATCAGTATAAAATGAATGATAGGTATGACTTCTTTTGGCTCTAGGTAAAGAAGAGTCCCTGCCAGCTTTAATTCTGTGCCAATAATGTTAGCATGTTGAGCGTTTCTTTAAATCACAAAGATGAGTTCACACATGCGCATGATCCCATCTGATTCACACTCCCGAGGCCTGAGGCAAAGAGAAGCTGTGCATTTTAACAAAGTCACTTCAACAAGGTCTGAGATGCAACACAAGTGACAGCAAAGCACAGTTCCACCTCAGTGCCGCTTAGCCTCGAGTGAGACTGTGGAACTTTCAACACTTATAACAGGATCACTGAAGTAGTGCAAGGGACCTGCACGGTCCAAAAAATCCCTGAGAAGCCAACTCAGCAGTTCCGCATGACTAAATATTTGCATGGGAATGTAGGAAACAGTTGTGGATTGTCTACCGCAGGGAACAGATCTCTAGCCGGCCTTTGAAAAGCATGTAGCAAACCTAAAATATGAAAGTAAAGCAGTTTTTCAGTCAGGATTAATTATATATAATATAATTAATTATATATAATATAATATCTAGAGCGCAAGGTTGAAAATGCAATAGATTCATAGATCATATTTTATTTATCTAGCAAGTCTTGTTACACTCAGCTGTCAGACACAGAGTTAGGCTACTGTTAAATCAATACCAATAACCGGCCGATTCATTATAAAATGTGTGAGGCTGGAAGAGAGACCCTGGAGAAGCATAAATCTCGCAGAATTCAGCTGAGTTATCAAAGAGCGTCACACTAAAACAGAAAACCATCTCTGCTGATCACAAAAAGCATGACTGCTCGAGTAGACTGCAGCAATAAAATGCAGTCTTTCTTGACTGGAAAATAACCTTTACTAATGCCATAACACAACAAAGTAGTTCCACAAATCTCACTGATGTTCATGGGCAGTATATTTGTTCATTTCTTTTTATTTAACAGCACTAGTAGTGTGCTAGCTTTACGTTAATTCCGATTGTTTTTCATGTTTGTCATTCTTAGTTACCATCACACTAGCACACTATTTAACCTCCCATAACATTCCTTGTCTGGATGATTAATTTGTCATGTTTGTCAGTGTTGTCAATGGTAGAGGAGTATGATTACATCAGTCATCAATACAATTCAAACATATCCATACAAATCAGGCATTGTTGAAATATCTAATTTCATTGGTGTGGCTGATTTTAATGGTTGCATTTATTTTTAAGCTAATGCAAAAATTATAACATACAGACATGACAAAACAAAGTGTCTTGTAAAAGTTTTGGGCCACTCTGAGCCACCAGAAACAGCTTCAATTCACCTTTGCATTGATTCAACGAGTCTTTTTTTTTTAGATGCAGCAGTCTAGACATTGTTGATGACCTTGATCTCAGATGCCTCTACTCAAAAATAAATAAATAAATAGATAAATAGATAGATAGATAGATAGATAAATAAATAAATAAAAATCTGGCAACCTTGGAGGCATGAACTCCATGCAGGAAATTTTATTCATCTGAATTGGCCACTCAGAAAACCAGCTTAAGTTCCTGGATAAACCAACTCTGACTACAAGGAACCTTCTCTGCTTACATATTGAAATAGCTTCGAATGTCAGCCTCTAACTCTGAATACAGCTCTGTAAGTACTCTGTAAGAGTACAGAAACTAGGTTAAAAATGCTGTGCAGTGGGTAGGAGCATAGGGAGTCCAGCCTGTTATCTGTATTCACACTGCAGACACTGATGTCCTCTCTCTCTCTCTCTCTCTCTCTCTCTCTCTCTCTCTCTCTCTTAGAAGAGAGATCTATCAGTTTCTTAGTTTTCCCAATGCCAAGTAGCAGCTAGAACCAAACCTTTAATTAGCCCATGGTATTCTCCTTCCTGTCCTTTACTGACACCCTACTAGGGGTATCGTCTGAAAACTGCTGAATATGGCAAGAGCCAGTGTGATATCTGAAGTGTAAAGAAGATATGTAAAGAAGAATACTGACAACACAATCCCGTCTTTAGTCGCTTTCTTTGTCATATGTGAGGGTATATGGTATTAAAAGTGCTTGAAAATTCAAAGAATAAAATCCTTACTTCAGCATCCTTGTTTGATGATTCTAGTCTTTGTGTAGGATAAATAAAAATTATATTATCTACCCATTCCTTTCCAAAAAGGAAACTGAAAAGGGGTCCAGGTTTTGTCCCACAATCTCCTCCAGTGAATTAATTATATGTGAGGTGAGTGTCCTAAAAGAGTGTAGGCTGATGTCGATGTGAGATCCTTTTTAAAGCAGAGGTACAATGCATGATGTCTTCCAGGACAGTGTAGGTACTCCATCGTGGCTCAGCGAGAGGTTAAATAAATACATAAGGACAGAGCACATTGGTAGATTTGAACTCAAGATTACAATGGGAGAAACACAAGCAGATTTTGCTGTACTGAAGAGAAGGAAAAGGACAGCTCAGGGGTCTGTGGCACAGATTTGTGTAACAAATGTGTCTCTATGTGCAGCATGGCAGGCAGCGCACACTCACAGTTGATTTATGGAGGGCCAGAAAACAACGGAAAACAAGGCAGTGAGGCATGTACAGAAGTGAGAGGCGAGACACCAAGAAGGGCTTTAGCCCTCTGATTGCTCAGACTGTGCCTGCTGCCAGTTAGGAGGGACAAAACCATGCAGAGAAGGGGGGGGGGGGGGGGGGGGGGGGGGGGGGGGGGGGGGGGGGGGGGGGAAAGGAGGGCAGGGGGAGCTTGTGTGAAAAAAAGAAAAGCCAAGGAACTTTTAAGAAAAAGAAAAACAGAATTCAAGACACAAGCATTAAGACGTCTCTGTACTGGTGCCCAGGTCCCACGCCCAGTGGCTTTTCAATCATCCGAGTCCCTCGCTGTCTTCAAATGGAGACTGAAGACCTGCTTAAATAAGAACTTAAATAAACATCAATCAAGCACTAAACTTCAAACACATTATTTATTGACTTATGAACTCTCAGAAATAAAGCTGCTAATCTGTATGTTTCCTTGTCGCCGCAGTGGTACAACCAAGCGTACATCTTTTGTACCTTTAATTTGTAATGTATATTTAATTAGCTTATAGAGGAAAAGCTACACCAGTGGTCTGTAAGGTACAAATTATGTACCTTAAATTACTTTTAGGGCATTTTCACACTTGGCCCAAATACTTGAGTCTGAGCAGTTGACCAGTTCTATTGGCATGTTTGAGGGTGGGACTCAATCACAGGTTTGGTTTCACTAGTAAGAATTCATTATGAACCATGGATCGATTGCGTAATTCCATGTCAGTGTTGTACAAGCAGGTTTATTAGGCACTAGGTTCATCCATTTGCTGTTTTTTTTTTATTATTATTATTTTGTGTTGGTACCAACACACAAGTGTCAAAGAACAGCACTTTTTTGGATGTACAGCACATCATGATGTAGGAATACCTTCAAACAAGGTGTTCTGTTCTCACGTAAGAGGATTTTCAGCCATGCAGACTGGCACAAGACGTGTTTTTCACGATGCTCTCAGACCTCAAAGGTGAGCTAATTACACTGCTCCAGTCATGTGAAAGTCTGGTTCAGTGGCCTCCGCTGACCATAACAACCCTTTCCCTGACATCTCAAAACTTGAAGCAAGAAGCAACATTGAACCGTGTTGAACCAATCATGTTACTCATCATGCAGCATGGAGAGAAGATAGCTTCTACACCTGATGTGGAGTGTACCACGTTTCAGTGGAAGCAAGACCCAGACCAACAGCTTTCACAGTTCACCAAATGGACCAAACTAGCAAGGCAAACGGCCGAGTGTGAAAAGGTATAAAGACATACTTAAGGTGCAAAAAAAAAAAAGGTACCCTTGATGGTATTATGCCTGCAACAAGGAAAAGTTCAGTTTGGTACCTTTGTTTTTAATTCCTGCTCCTGGCAGTTCCTTAGCTTGTCGCTTTCTTTGGTTTCTGGCTGATCTGCACTAGCATAAGGACAAGTTCTCAGATAAGAACATCTGCCAAAAAATTATAAATGTAGATGTACATTTCCAGAAACACTTTGCATTTATTCTACCGCATGATCCAGCTCAATAACGTTATTAAATCAAAAACGTGTTACATGCAACTTTTGAAAACTTTTTTGGCCGGCACACTTGAACAGCCCTGCTGCACTTCTGTCCACATGATCCTTAATCAAAGGTCCTGATCAAGAAAGTGATGATGGAGTATATCAAGTACCATCACTGCACCATCTGTGCATTCTGTTTAAAAAGAAAAACATTACTCAGTGTTAGACGTTTCTGTACTATTTAAAACACTTATGAACAGTTTTTTTAACGCCTCCCAGATGCAGTATGTAATTAGTTCATTAGTGAGCAGATGATGAAGACAGGAAGGACAGCCAGACCCTGGAAGTGACACGTCACATCATTGTGCAACATTACTGCTAATATGTTTTTAAAGCTCTGCCAATGAACAGCTTCCGAAACTGACAAAATCAAACAGTGATTTGTGTAGATGTTCTGTAATTTTATTTTGCAAGACCACAAGTGGGTTATTGCTTTGTGCTGTGTGTGTGTGTGATTTTATATATATATATATATATATATATATATATATATATATATATATATATATATATATATATATATATAAATATAATCACACACACACACATACATACACAAACACACACCACACACATTTTGCCAGGAAAGAAACAGAAGGATATGTCAGGCTGCTCCGAACATGGGAGAGAATTATTTAAGGCTTGTTTCTGATGAAAATGAGGGACGGTATCTAGGACCAGTGTGATCATGGCAGTATTACAGATTACCCTTTCTGATCTTTTGGCAGAAATGTACACAGAGGATTTTGCACTTTACTGAACACACAGAGTGGTGTGTAGAAGGTGGACTTAACTGAGGGAATGCAATACTAGCAAAAAACAAATATTTAAATGGTAGTGAGTCTGAATTTAAGGGAATTAGATATGGGAGATGAAGAACCAATTTACACACCTTCAACTTCCATCAAAATACGAATTATTTTTCGTGTTTTTTAAACATCTAAAATACATCTAAACTCAAAAATGCAATTATAAATGATCACACTCCTCTTGGAACGCTGATTTTGATTATATAATTTGGTGTTTGGGTCAAAATCTTTGATACAGCAGTGAATTACAGCTGGGTATTTTGAAAATATAATATGGATATTGGGATAAATTATGTCTCAATACAATTTTTGAGATATTATGGATATTATCTTTTTAAATGTGATTAATTCATTTATTCATTTATTAAATTACAAAGTCTGATTGAATGTAACTGATCTGGATGTTAAAACTTTGCATTCTTTAAAATTGTAAATTTTACAGATTATTTTCCCTCCTTTTCGGTATTAAACATGCAGATATTCTTATCATATTGCCCACCCCTGAACTGAATTCATACTTTTTACGTGTTTCTGTACGAAATTTACTTTGGGGTGTTACATATGAAAAAGGCTCCACAGCTTGAACCCATCACATTTGATTTGCAAATGATCAGAGGATGACAACTCCCAGAAACACAAGTCAAATCAAGACTCAGATATTCAAATCCCACTCGCGTCTAGCTGTGATAAATGCAATCTAGTTTACTAGTTTGGGATCACAGGAGGCCATGTAGGCATTTCTAATTTGCATATTCATGCACATGTTAAATGTTCCTAGTCCACCTTAGTAGTTCCTTGGGTATTTAAAATAGCATAACATAACAAGGCTCATGATTAAATATTTAAAATAGTCCCATGTAATAAGCTTAATGATGGATTCAGAGGATGACTGGCTGAGAGCTGGCACATGCTTTTACACACATAAAATTTTCATCTTGCCCTCTTTCTCTCTCTCGCTGTGTGTTTTGCTGCGTCTTTCTCCTGCAGTGCGGCAGCCGAGAGCAGCTCTTGTATCCTATCCCCTTCCCTCCATACAGAAGCAGTGCTTTGTTCCGTCTGCATACAAAAGAGTCACTGTGAAAACGTTGCTGCATAATGCTGAAGTTGCTGCTAGTCTTGCTAACCAGATCAAACTTCACTCCTACCTGCTTTGCTGTTTGCTCCTTTTATATGTATTACACATAGTTTGTTAATGTTCCATAAAACACTCACAAATTATGCCACGAATGCAAATACATACACAAACCAAACACATTCACTTGTGCATCAGTGCTCAAGTACAGTTTTGTGTACCTTTGCTCACTGGTATTATGCAAATGTTCAATTTTTTCAAAAGGGTTGCTGTTTTGTCTCTTTTTTTTGGTTAACATCCTAATGTAAAATGAGGCTACTTGCAGGTTTCCCTTGTGATAACCTCCAGAAAGCTTCTTGCACAGCCTGGGAGGTCAATAAGCAGCACTGTAGTACAGCTCACTGCACACGGAAGACATCGCTAACTGCTCTGTTCTGCCTGTCTGATCTAATTGACGTTCTTGGTTGGTTAACAACAATCAAGTGAGACAGAAACAGAGGAGCTATTCTATCTTGCCCATAGAGAGCACAGAAAATTGTACTCTCATGGCCAAGGACTGGCATTGGCTTTGCTTGGGAATTTAAAGATTTCAGTTCGATTAGAAAATCTGTCTAATTGCTGCATTGTGGAAAGTGCATTAAAATTTTCAGTTGCATTCTTTCACCTTCAGCAGTCAGGTATTTAATTTCCCATGGCTATTTACAATTTGAAACAAACATCCAGAGCATGACTTTTATCCAACTTTTGTGAATACAGCACTTAAGAAAGTAACTAAACTCAGTACAGTGATGATATAAAATTCTCCCATATACAGACAGCTGACAAATTAAAGGAAAACCCAGAAGCTCTGTTATGCTCTAGGGGGCATTTATTTATTTTGCTGACATGGTTTGGCTCCACTTAGAGGGAAGTGTCACTACAAACTAATACGATGTTCTCCTGCCTGATCACCTTTATCCTATGATGAAACACTTCAATCCTGATGGGCGTGGTCTCTTCCAGGATGACTCCACCCCCCATGCACAGGGCATGAGGGCTTCCAGAGTGTGAAAATAATGTAAATCATATGCCATAACCTTCACAGTCACCAACCCAATCTCAACCCTACTGAACACTTATGAGAGATTTGAGTGATGTGTTAGACAGCACTCTCCGCCATCATCAAAACACCAACTGATGTGAAACCTTTCGGAAGAACGGTGTTCGTCACTCCAGTACAGTTCCAGAGACTTGTAGAATTGATGCAAATGTGCACTGAAGCTGTTCTGGCAGCTTGTACTGGTCCAACACCTTACTAAGACAATGTTTTTTTCCTTCCTTTGTCACACATCTGTATTTATCTTTACAGATGTTGTCACTGTTGTGATCATTGGTCAATCTTTGGTCAATAGAGCTCCTTTGGTGGATTCTTTCCATCATTATCTGTATGCCCACAAGGCGCACTCAATGGTAGAGGTGATCTGATAAAAGAGCCTAGGAGTGTAGTTACAAGGGAGCTCAAACATGCAACTCAATATACATATATGCATTTTATTATAAAAGTGAGTCAAAATCTTAATTTGTTATTTTGCATAGTTTATTGCAAACAGGTGTCACAAAATTGGATCATTTTTTCAACAATCTCCATTTCATTCAATGCAAATTTATAAAGGCTTTCATTTGACTCATGCTCTTATATTAACATTTCATTTGATGCTCTACAAGTCACAACTTCGGCTCTAAACTGTCTAGCTCCTGATTTACAGCTGTGTATCTGTTTTTTTTATGCAAATACTGTTTTGCATCTGTTTATCCTGTCTGCTGTCGCACCACTTCTCACCTGATTGTGCCTGTGTACCCTTGAGCCTGACTATTCTAATGAAAGCTTGCCGCTCTTCTGGCCTGACCTACACGTCTGATCATGACAGCACAACACTTCCCATTCAGACCGCAATTCTTCACAACAGCAGCACACAATACTCTGTACAGCCTTCACTAATCAAATCACCCTGTGTGTAAATGAAAAGCAACATTATTGAATAAGTCGCGCTCATTTACCAACTGGGAACAATGCAGTCTCAATATGCAAACCCTGAGTAATCTTTCAGTTTGCATAACAGGCCTCTATGCCAAGTCTATGTGTAAGGTCTCATACTTGTGGTGAATCTGTGAATGTATAGCCAGGGGTCGGTCTTTAAAAATATTACATTTTTATACATATTTAAGCAATATCGCATGAGCTTGGAGTGTGGTTATACTGAATATCGGCACGGCTGTGAATCGGCGTAGGCATGAGTCTGCAGTGCGAGTCACAGCCTGATATTCAGTATAACCACATGATTGCAAGTGCAATACTACTTTTATACAACAATTTATAAACAAGAAATTAATATCGAGTAAGAGACATTTCGGACACGATATGGCCAAATGTTCTGTTTATTTTTGCTCCACTAGCCGAAATACATCCCAAAGAAGGCTAACATGTCGGCTACCTGGCTAGCTAGCTCACATTGATTTTTACATTCCCGTTAAAGGTGCTTCCAGTAAAATTGGCATCCTTCTTCCTTTTCATCTTCACTAGATGAGATTTCATATTTTAAGCCAAAAGATATATTCCTGAAAATTAGCGTTTGCCATGTCCACTGATGATGTCACTAACACTACTGTAGTAACGGTTTCTAACTAGGAAGTAGAATAGAACGTAGCGAATACAGAAAAGCGGAGTGACCCATACAGTGAAATGACCCAGTGCGATTATAGGAAATATAAGCATTCTTGGAACACTGCTCAACCAATCAAATTAGTGCACTGGAACTAACTGGCGTATAATAATAATTGGTTTGTTATGAAACTAATTGACTGGCCATTTGAATCGAATGAGCTGATTCTAAAGATGAATAAAGATGAATCTAAAAGAAACATTTCTGAAATAAATCTGATAGGATGATGCATTTTTTAATACTGTCTGAAAAACATTCAAGAACCCTTATTTTAAACCAATATGACAGAGATGTTTATTACAGTGTCAGCCTTCCATCTTGACATGTGTTACTAACCAATTAGACAAATGTACTGATTAAACAGTGAACATTCACAAGCAAGCATGCACTCATTTATACCTGACACTGAAATAACTAACATAGCCATGCAGCCTGTCAGCTTTAATAACCTCCTATCACATGTCACTCCATCTCCAGCCAGTAGCCATCACGAGAGAGATAGAGAGACCAAACAAGACGATAGGAGACAGAAAAAAAAAAAGAGTAACTGAGTAAGAGATGGCAACAAAGGAGGAGAGGAGTAGTGAGGGAAGTCAGTGTGTGTTTTTGTTGCGCTGAGAGAATCATCCTGCTTGTTTTCAATCAGAGGTAAAGTACACCGCCACCCGGTGCAGTCCTCCGTGGCTCTTCTCAGAGAGTGGAAAAATCCCATTACTCTCCAAACAACCTCGGCTGCGTCAAATGATACTCCAGCCTGGCCAATTACATCTCTCCATGCTGACCCTCGGTGACAGACGCCTTCCCTTGTGTGTGTTTGGGATGATCAACAGGGCTGCTAGCAGAACTGCTTATTTAGAGATGATTCGATATCATTGTGTTGGAAGACAAGGACTGATAGGCTTAAAAAAAAGATTGAAAATGTGGAGAAAAGGAAAAGGACTCTATTCGATTGCTGTTTTCAAACTTCTCAGCACAGCGGGTGCCAAGATAAGATAGGGAGTTTTCTCTAACAAACTTAGATTGTTCTCAAACTGTCAAATGAAAATTGAGATAACAGGATAGTACTTTTTCTTTTTCCGGTACTGATTCTGAAACCTTGAATATCAGCAGATATTGATACCTATCTGATCTTTCTTTCTTTAAAAATACTCAACTTAAAAAATTTTTTTTTTAAACTGAAGACTTGCACAACCCCATTTAAAAATTTACATTTGGAAAAAATCTTTTCCACTTGTTATGGGATGGGATCAAATTCATTCTTTTTTTTCTCCGATCCATCATTTTTGCTGGTATCGGCGTGATGGGTTTCAGATTCCGATTATGTGAACCTTTTTGATGCATGTTATGTGATCATTTAACATTTAAATTTAAAACTGGGGATGTTCATTTACAGAAAAAAAATTACTATTCATGTTTTTCTGATCATGACGGCGGGCCTCCAGACCACGTGCACAAAGCACTGAACGCTCCTCGCACGACTGCCGCCCCAACACAGCCCACGGCCCTCAAAGCCAGCACCTCTCACACCTTCTACAGCCCCATGCTGCCACTTCTCCCTCACCTTAAAAAAATAATCACACTCTTTTTTGCACCAATCCCGTCTCTGCCGTGTCTGTGTTCTGCCTGCCGCTGCTGCAAGTCGCTACATGACATTAATATTCATTAACATTCCGATATTGAACTGTCGCAAACAGTCATGCGTGAAATGACATGTATGGCTCAAAACTTTTATCTGTTATCTGCTGCAGTGTGTGTGTGCGCAGTGTTTAATAAAGCTGGCCTGTTGTTCATCCCAGGTACACATCAATGAGGGTCATCATTATATGTATAGTATATAGTGTGTATATATACACACACACACACACACACACACACACACACACACACACACACAGTACTGTGCAAAAGTCTTAGGCACCCTATTTTTTTAGTACAAACTTTGTTATAGAATTTTATTTTATGACTTCTACATTATTGATTCAGTACAAAAACATTTTAGAATCCCAGACATTAGTTTTCCAGCACAAAATTAAATGTTATAGAAAAATGTATGTCAGTGAAGAAAGCAGGATATTAGATAAGAGAGCACTTTTCAGACAAAAAAGCATAATGAAGGCTGTTGGGTTTTGATGCAAAAATAAGAAGCAAGTGTGACAAAGTCTCCAGAAGAACTGTGGCTGCTTCTGCAAGATGCTCAGTAAAACTTACAGCTAATTTCCTCATGAAACTGCACAAATTGTACCCGAGACTACTATTTTTTTTTTTTTAAAGCAAAGGGTCGTCACACCAGATATTGACTTTGTTTCATTTATTACTGTTTACTGCTCTTTATAGTATTTTTTTTAATGTAGAAACATTTAATTTCATTATTTTTGCACTACAGCATTTCTTTGCATGTGCCTAATACTTTTGCACAGTACTCTGTGTGTGCGCGTGTGTGTGTGTGTATATATATATATATATATATTTATTATACACACACACACACACATACATACACAAAGTTAACAGTCTCCTTACTGTACCAGCACACAGCCTGGTGACATGCAGTAAAACTCAGAAATGCCTTATTTACTATTCAAATGTAAGAATCTCTCAAATATTGAACACCATGGAGTAATCCATAAAAAAACTATTTTTTTAAATTTACCCATCCTGTTCACACAGTTTGCTTTAATGGTAAAACATGCACATACTCCAAACACACAGTGCTAATTCTTGCCTTTCAGTGATTAATATGTGATGTTCATGTTATTACTACAGTCCCCTATGCATGATGTGTTATTGTTGGTATTCCCAAAAAGAAATAACGTTTTTGATTTGAACACTGATGGAATGATATTTGAGACAGTGTCAGAAGAAATCTAATTGGAGGGCACTGATCTAAATAAGGCAAAAATGAATAGTTTAATGAATAAATAAGTGATTCAGGTGTTTAAAGCTGGTCACAAGTGGTTGTTTTCGCTCTGCGGTGCTGTTCTATTGATGTCACATGCACGAATACGCACACACACACACACACATGCACACACAGAAAATCTCTAACTTTAACCTCAGTAACCATTAGGAACAATTTTGGCTCATTTAGTTTTAATAAAAGCTTTTGGGAAAAAAATTAATAAAATAAAATTTAATAAAAGCTTTTTTAAAATAATAATAATAAAGTATAAAGTTTTCCTTGTGGGAACCAGCCAAAAGTCAATGTCAAAAATGTTGTGTGGGGACATTTGGTCCTCACGAAGAAACCTGCCTACACACACACCCATATCATCTCCACACTAGGCTTTGGATGATTGACAATAGTAACAGGAATCACTGATACGTTCCAGCTATTGTGATGGCTATTAAATTGGGCAATTTAAATGTCTGCTGGAAAACGTGCTGTCTGCAGTTGTGTTGTATTTTGAAATATGTGTTTCTTTTTCACCTTTTTCTGTAGTCCAAACCTTAATAGCCTGCTGTTTGACTTCGAAGCAGAGCAACAAACCATCTTTCTCTGATGCACCTGAACTTCCCTTATCCGTGCTGCCGAACAAATAAAGGCGTTAATGAGCAGGGTCCAAATTAAGAAAACGAAACAAGATGTTTATCAGGGCTACTTCGCTATACAAGAATTTAATAAGTATCTCCACTGCTGTTCAAAACAGAGCTCATTCCGTCGTAGTTTATAACTTAATTTCAATTTTATAATGAGCTTCGTTACATCTAATAACTCATTAGGTTTATTTACAGCCCCGACTTCAGTTTTGCGAGCATTCCTGACCTTATTAACTTGTACATGTATCTAGCTTCCAGTATTTTGTTCTGATGTAATGATTTAACATGCACATGACACGCATTATGTAAGTCTGACCATGCCCCATCTTTCCCGCCCTCAGCATTGCTGCAGCCTACATCCCTCCAAAGCCACGGGAGATACTATCATCAATCGGTGATGGATAGAGGGCATGACAGGATGATATCATATTGCACACAAGCCTACTCCAGACATTTCCAAACATGGCTCACTCTGCCTCTTTTTCTCCCACATTGGCTTTATAATAATTATGCATGTCACAGCGAATTGACAACACAGCATCATGAAATTATATGGATGGCTTTCCACCACTGTCATCATCTCCACCAACAAAACATAATCATCATATTACCATGGTCAGTGCAGACATGTTTCAGATTAGAAGGCTAGCCAAAAAAAAAAAAAATTGAAATCCCTAGCAGCTGCATGGAGTTGGTTTGTGGAAATGGCAATCGTATGTCATTTCTGTTTACATAACAGAAAGCAGCTTTAGACAGTGAAAACCTAGACCATGAACCAGACCATGATCCTTCTTCCAGCCACTAATGTTACTTTATTAACCACATATAAAATAGTTAATCAGTGATGTAGTGACAGCAAATATATCCCATTAAATATGAAATCCAGTCAAGATCAACAGAATTTTAAAACCTACTCTTAAAATAATGATACTTATTTTAGAAGAGAAAGTAACAGGATTTGGTGAGTGGCAATAACTCATCTGTGGATCATGGCCCAAGACAATCTCCTCCTGTAATGCCGACCCTAATTAGTTTTGCATAATTGATGAAAGTCAGACAGACTTTTGGACAAAACTGCATGCAAATATTCTGTTAAATTAAAAGCTATTAAGCCTTACAGGGCTCGAAATACATTAGTATAATAAATTTAAACAGAATGCAAAAGCACCTTAATGAGGCAATCTTTCCATAAGCAGAACAAATAAGCCAATTGCACTGGTTGTAGAAATGTAATTAGTTTTATTCCTCAGAGTTAACACTTCGTTAAATTAAAGAAATTAAATAATTACTCTTGAATTGGACACTGGGATTGTCTCAGAAACACACGGTGTATATAGAAGTGGCAGCCGTTACTACTGCCTGCTTCTGGGAAAAAGACTGAAGACACTAGGCTTTAAAAGGGAAAAAGTCATGTTTTAAACCATCACAGTATTTTTGAAGTATTTGGACTCAGATATAAAAATAGATATCTAGCAGGAACCAACTTTCCTCAACAGCAGCTCTCTACATGAGAACAGAAACCCACTTCTTGAATGCACTCTAAATTTTTGGCGAGTCCTCTTGGCCTCCAGTTAACAAGAGAATGCAAATTCATTTAATCCCCCAGCAATCAGCGATCACTCCAAACTTCATACATGAGGAACGCTTTACATATCCGTCCCCACGTGCTGGCACTTCAAAGCCCTTTTAGCTTTGTACATTTTTTTCTTCCTGTTCTAAGCTTTTAATGGGAAGCAGTCTGTGTGTGTGAGTGAAAGAGAGAGAGAGAGAGAGAGAGAGAGAGAGAGAGGGGACACCCATTAGGGATGACTATAAGAAAATCCTAAGTGCTGATAAACTTCTGACCTCATGATTTGGTCTGTGTGTGTTAGGGAACATTGGCTTCTCTGCACCATTCCATCAATCAAGTCTCTAAAGCTCCACATTTTCCCAGCATCTGTATTCAATATGGAAATACAGTAACGTAGTTATGATTACACAAAGGCCCTGAGTACTACCGTCGCAGATAAAGAGGCTAATTTGCACGTGCAATCGGATAAAATGATTTACAAATTATAGCTGTGAGAATTACGCAAGGGGAGGAAACAGCATTTAGATGAGGTTTTTGTGCATGTTAAATGCTCTTATACTACAGCATTCCCAATACTAAATGGTCAGAAGGTGTTGATAAGGTCATTTTCTATAACAGCAGCTCTGACAGTAGTTCTGGGTGCAAGGCAAATCACAGGTTTATATTAATTCGCTTGTTCTAATACGTTATGGTTTCCATAGTAACGCCTTACCCAGGGCCTTGTATAGTGGACGCTCCACATAAACATATTTAAAAGAAAATAAAACTAATTGCTGATACGGTGAAGTTTTCTGTGATTTTTTTTTTTTTATTTAATATTTATGGAAGGAGTCTCCAGTGTTAGTGCTTTGTCACGATCAGAGATAAAGCTGTAAGTTTTCCAACACAGTCTTCAGGATAGAGGACATTGCAGTTTCTCTGTAAAGTGACAAGCTGCACTTTTAGTTTTATTAACTTCAAGAGAGAGAAAAAAAAGAGGCTGGTGAGAGAACGACTGTTTATAACTGATATGATGTAAGTGATAATAGGAAGCAACTTGTTTTGCAAACATTCAACCAACTTTAAATGGACAAAAGGTTTGGTGTGGTGTTTTTTAATAAATAAAATGTTACAATCATTGACAAATTGCTTTGGTGTAAGTGGAATAAACCACTTTTGGATGTGCTGTTATAGAAAAATATGGAACTTCGATGTGATAATTCTGTTTCACATTGGTCGGTAACCCAACACCTCGTTATTGATTATTTTTCTACAATAGCATATCCCGTTATTGCTTACTTGATAGTGCAACAAGTTTGGATCTTAAAGAGACTCCCAGAGGAGTAAAACAGAAACCTGTCATACATATGCATAACCTTCCATCAAGTACAACACTGACTAAAATGCTGATGAAATCGGATATGAATGCAAAACAAAAGAGTGCAGACAAGCATGTATTCTGTTCAAGAGATATATAGAAATTAAAATATTTCCATCTTTCAATTGGCCTTTAGTAAATCAGGGCCTGAGTACATGGTAATCTCCTGATTCAGAAGCATTGGGGGGAAAAAAAACCCAGCAGATATTAATTATAAAATACAAAAAAAAAAACAAAACATTGCAATCATTATAATGTGTTCCAGGATGATGTGTGTCAGTAATGATGCATGGAATAATAAGAAGAAAAGGAATGAAATGAGAATAAAACCAAAGAAGCCTTGTTAAGTTTCTTAAAGACATCATTTATTCATCTTCAGCAATCCGAAGTCTATCCTGGGAACACTAGGTGTGAGGTGGAAATAGCTGATGTAACTACCAGCATGTTTTTGGGAAGTAGGAGGAAATCAGAACATGGAGACCTGGGACCCTGGAGCTGCTATTAATATTATTATTTATTATTAACATGACAACAGGGCTAAATAGTATAATTAAATAATATTAATTAAATAATTAATTAATAATAATTAAATTTATTTATTTAATTCCTCTCCCTCACTGTTCTTTCTTATTTTTTTCCCTCTCTCTCTCTCTCTACTTCCTTTCCCTGCTCTTTCACACACTGCATACAGCTGAGCAGACAGGCAGTAAGAGTGAAGGCAGTGGATCGTGAGGTGGCAGTGACAGAGTGCAGCTGTCCACTCTATAATGACTCCCACTCAGTGCCAGCAAGGTTAACAGGCTGTGGGCTTTTTTCTGGAGGAGAACCACAGTCCCTACTCCTCCTCCTCCTCCTCCCTCTGTGCCACCAAGGTCCTTTAGGGAGACAGCAGTTCTACACACCATCGCAGTTTGACTCAGAGCACTGGGAAATTAGACACTTCTCAGCTTTCTCTCACTGAGCATTGAGCAATGCAGCAATGACACAAAGATTTCAGCACATCTTTCCCTCCATCCCTCATTCCAAACCACTGCACTTTTACTTAAGTCTTTCATCCCCAGGGTCACCCTCATTCAGCCGTTCATTTTCCCCACCACGAGAAATCTCTCTCTGCTCAAACCCATTTATCCCTTTTCTACTTATTCCTACCTCTCATGTCTCTCTGCTTTTCTCTCTCCTTTGCTCTGTCTCGTCTTTGGTGTGGTCTCCTGCCGTTTCCCGTCCTGCTGGTGTGGACTGAGCTTTTTAGCCCTGCTCTAGGGAAACCGCTCGTTTGAAGTCCTGGCACGTGGATCATGTAAACATGTGCCATGGAGACCAGACATGAAAGGCAAGCATGGCGTTTCCAGTGAACAGACAGCCAATGGGATGTGCTGTAACAGCTTAACACCTACACACATCTGTACTCAAAATGCTGACAGCCCATGTAAAATGTTCTCTTTCAATTTTACACCCTTTAACATAATCCCTACATACATGCACACACCCACAAGCGCGTATACACACACGGGCACACTCAAAATGCCCTCAGCCAGGTCAAACTGCACGTTACATATTCATCAATTCATGATTTTACACAAACACTGAATACAGCATGTTTAGGGGCATCATTTTTCAGTTTCAATTTCACTATCAATGTTGCCTAATGTCTAATCATCTTTCCTAAACCTTTTCGCCAAATGACCCGACTACTTGAGGCAGAAGAGGGATCTGAATAATTTATGGTGTAATTTATTTTCACATCCAAAAAGTGACATTGTATGTCATTTGTTAATTTCCAAATGGCTCTATGTGGCTGAATCTCAAATGATCAATTTATTAGGCATGCCATAATGTTACATGCTATCTAGTTCATATGCTGTATATAGTGAAAAAAAGGACATTTGGGATTTTAGGATTTGGATATGAAGACCAAAAAAAAAAAAAAAGCGTCGACGGTGTGTTCGAGTCTCGGGTCATCTACCAAACAAACTTCACTGTCTGTCTATGTGATAGTGTAGCACTACTACTAATTTTTGTTCGTTCTTTCTATGACGGTATTAATGAGCTTGCTATTTTATATTTAAGTGCATTTTCAGTACTCAAAATTTTTATGAATTTAAGGAAATTGACAAACTGAGCACACAGTATTTTATTGAGCTGTTTTCCACCATATGCTGTTGCTTTGCACTCGCTAATCTATATGCACTAATTTACTGCTGTAATCAGGAACGTTAGAAAACATGTTATGATTTTTAGCATTTTAAACCCGTGTGCGTTAGTGCTCACTGAATCTGCTGGCTGGTCCTCTTTTTGAGCGCATAGGGGAAAAAAATACACAAACCTTCACATCACTATTAGAAATACAAGAGCATGAAAGCCAGTGTAAGTGGAGGTAAAGACCACAAATCAATTTTATTGTACTTCAGACCATGATTTCGAACTCACCCCATTCGTTGCAGATCTTATGCTGCTATTGACTGGGATGTAAAATTGCACAAATGTCAAAGGTCTTTTCTGGCTCAGCAGCGAGTCCAATAATTGTTCAATCCAACACAGGGCTTACAGCTCACATGCTGATAACCAGCTCATGGGAGAGAGAGAGAGAGAGAGAGAGAGAGAGAGAGAGAGAGAGAAGAGACAGATGTGAGAGATCTCATCCCTGACCATTCAGAAAGAGTGTAAAAAGAGAAGACTAAAGGTGTTTTCACACTTGGCCTGAATACTCGAGTCTGCACAGAGGACCGATTCTGGTGCTGCATTCATCTAAAACACGTAACTCTGAGATTTTGACCTCTGACTAGGAATAAAACTAAGAAAATGCCCCCCTCAACTTGGAATTCCTACTCCTAAACTCTGGATGGTCTCCTCAACTCAGAGTTCAACAAGTGAGAGCAAATCAACATGGCTGCTCACAGCATCAACAGCGAACAAAGTACGTAGCACTTCTTACCATTAAATGAGTTATACCATATATACACAAGTATTTACTTTAAATTCATCAACATACACACATATTGGCTTGTTAAATCTATAACACTGACTGAACAGTAAGCTGTTTGGAGGCGATAACAGTTAGATGGGTATATTTTTGCTCACAAAAGATGAACATGTACATGTGTCATTGTGTAGAAATGCCTACAAACAGGAGTACATTTCTCACAATGCTCTCAGTGCAAGCACTCATACCACAAATGAAAGTGTTCCGAACCTTGAAACAGGAAGTAACATGACGAGTTGAACCAATCCTCTTACTCGGCATGTGGTACCAAGTGCGGATTGCTTCCAGACCTGATGCGGACCTCACCAGAGCTCGGTGGAAGCAAGATCAACATTTTCAAGAGGACGAGTGATTGAACTGAACTGCTCCGGCTTGAAAACAGCTTTCACACTTCACCCATTCCAGAAGTGTGAAAACAACCTAAGGCTGTACCATTATGGACAAAACTAGCTTATTTCAATTATATTACAAACACACTGTAATGGCCGGATGCTTGCAATATTTCTTTTTTTAAGCCAATTTTACAAAATGTCCACATAGTGCAAGTCTGGAATCTCTGAGAAAATCACACTGGATATGTTAAAGGACTCATTTGCATAATTCCTTCTACAATACCAGCATTGCAATGCCTATATTTTAACAATTAACATATCATATATTGTGTAGCTATAGAGAAGAATAGAGCAAGGAGGAGAGAGAGTAGACAAGAAAAACAATTAAAAACAAACCAAGAGTAAAGGGGGGGGGGGGGGGGGGGATGAGAAAATTAAATATTAATAAATCATGAGAGGAGGTTAAATTAGGGTTCAAATCAAGCTCTACTTACTTAATCAGCTTCTCTTCACATAATGTTCATTTTAATATCAAATTTGAATGCATTTTTTTTAAACACAAATTCTGCTTTAAGCATGGCCCTGATGTTGGACTTCTCTAATTCATGAAGCAGAAAATAATTACCCTAAATACACAGTCACACACTTGTGTACGCAGACACATTCTCAGAGAGGGGGGGAGAGAGAGGGAGAGAGAGAGAAGAAGTGGACGTGCAGCAGCTGCTGGGATAATGTTGTAAATTAAGCAGTGATTGCTCAGTAAACAGTGACTGAGGAACTGCGAGTGAGACGCCTTTCGCTGCACGTTATTAATATGCCATCGCAGTATCAAAAATAAATCTCAACCTCTGCAAGAGTACACACGGAGAAACGTGCATATCTTGATCCAACAGGCAGATCCATGTGAAACACACAAGTACATCCATATAGACTCTCTCTCTCTCTCTCTCACACACACACACTATAGAATAGCTATTTAATATAGCTATCTTTAACTGGAAGACAAAAAAACACTCACATTTTTAATCAATATCTGTTACAGCACTGTATTTAAACTGACATGAGTTACACCTCCCAATGATGCCATCTTGGCACACACACACACACACACACACACACAGACTTGGCTGTCTCGGCTGTGCTCATATTCTTTTTAATGCCTTTGAAGCTACTGCACTCATTCATTTGTGTATATTAGTAATGGACATGAGTAGTTTACTGAGTACTTATTATGTAAGCACCTAATCCATTTATAAAATACCACTTGAAATATGCAAATTAATTTTCTTTAGATGAAAAAAAAAAAACAGGTCTCTAGTTTATTTTCCATTAAGATGTGAATCCATGGCATGGAGCTGTCACTTGTCTAACTCACAGAGCTCTTATTTTGAGACACACTACATAGTAACAGTGGAGAGAGTATTCAGATGAAGCCAAGGGTGCCAATACTTTCTTATCTTAAAATATAAACAGAATTTCAAATGTGTCAGAGAATATTGAAGTGACATGTTTCTGGTCACTTGTAACTAAAGCAAAATGATTTTTCACACCTGACAGCCTGCTTATTTAAAATATGGAGTCAGAATACTGAATACTAAATTACCCACAATTCTGTCACTAGTGTGTAAATGTGTGGCATGCTGGGAAAATACTTCATATGGTGAGAACTATATACAGAACTGAAATGTGTTTCTCTTTTCCAAGTATCTCAGCCAGAATTTCCAACATTTTAAAGTCACATCTGATAGTTATTGATTTATTTTTGTATTTAATTTATTCATGTAAGAAACATTTTTAAAAATCTGGAAAAAGCCGTCGGGAGTCACTGAATTCTGGACAACAGCCAAAAAAGATGAAAAATCAGATCTTGACTAAAATTTGACTAGAGTTTGTCTGCCAGTAATACATTTTGACATTTACTTTAGAAAATATGAATATATTTTACCAAAACAATGTGGAAAACTTTTTTATTTAGGCTATTTTGGAACCTTGCCTTGGCATCTACTTGCAAAGATCATGTTGTATTAGGGACCCAGTGGTATTAAAAAAAAAAAAAAAAAGTCAGTCTATTTTGACTGGTGTCTAATCCCTTGCCAGGTAAGTGTGGTTTCTCCTTGATTTGATCAAGTTTTGATTGGTTACATATTGTAATGAAATGTCCATGATGATCCTACGCCATCACACCATCATCAAAACAGATAAGAGCAAAGACACATTCTGTACAGACAACAGAGGACAAATGTTTAAAATATTTAAATCAGTTTTTTGACTAAAAACCAAAGAATATTCCATGCACTGATTTACTGTCTAGACACGAAGCAGAGGAGCCTGGTTTAGACTTGATGCATGATTTTGTGTGCGCGTGCAGAAGCAGCAGTAATGCAAGCAGCATTGCTAATCACACACTCACTGGGCAGCTTGTGTACATCTGGAATATTTAAAAGTGACATTCACTGGATGGCTCGTCACAGCCAAAATATCACTGTCTATCAGGTTTCCAAGTCAAACTGTAAAATATTTAGTGATTTTATGCACAGCGATCTTAAACACACTGACGACCTCGGTATCTCTTCTGCCATCGTCATGATTGTTGTCATGAGCTGCAGCTCAGATCAAAAACTCTGACCTTACATGCAAAAGAAGTAACTAATCTAGAAAATCCAGAAGGCTGTTACACAAAACAGACCTTTCTAAAGGCTTGAAGTCGACATGAGAGGTTTTTAAAATTCAAACACTAACTGTAATAGGAAAACTGGTTAATGTTTGTGATCAGTAACGATCTAGAATAGTAGATAAATGTGGTACCTGAGACACAATGCTAGTTTGTTTAGAGGATTTAGATGGACAGGGAAATCTGTCCCTTTTTTTGGCTAAATTACACTAGTGGAGCAAGTCAGGATAATGAAACACACTAAAATAGCATGCATCAATTTAAACCTGGTTTTTCTTAGTGTGTGCTAAAATCTCTCTTCGATATTTGTAAGATTAATTTGTTAAATAATTGAATGAAACAAAAGAGGAGATTATGAGTCTATCTCGGGAATCCATTTTAAATCAAGCAACAATGCGTGGAGCCGCGATCTCTAGTTTGGGAACCCCTGGTTTAAATGACCACGATAAAAAGACGACCTTTAAAAAAAAAAAAAAGTTTAGCCAACAAAACAGAAGGGAAAAACAGTGAGTGAGCGAGCCAGTGATTATTTCCTCCCAGATGTTAGCATGAACAGAGATCAGTGGAGTGAAGCGACAACAGTGAGGCTTGTGTTTAACTACCGCAAGTGACTTTTACCTCAGGTGATAAGACTGATGTGATAATGATAATCAAAGTGAGAACTCATTTCCTATTTTAAACTTATAATTCTTTACAGTTTAGCTGTAATGCTTGTAAATTGCTTTTGCATGAGTAGATTAGGTTATAAATGTAGAGCGTATATAAATTAGGTTATTACTCAACAGTGTAAAAGATCATTTGACAGCTGATATTTATTCTGATTACATCCTGAACTGATTAGCCTCATGTCCATTTCTCTATGGCATTTAACAAACAGCTTGATCTTAGCAACATTCACAGTGGGATGAAAGTGTGCTTAGCTAGCAAGCTAACAATTAAAACAGTCAGACTGACCATTTTCGGCTGTTTGCCAGAACTCACCCGCAGTGACATGTGACTGGTTTCCCAGACCGCCACACACATGATGGTCAGAGACCCCAAATCCATAAACGTCCCCGTCCCCCCTGATGCACTCTCTCAGCTGCGCTCTGTGCTGCGGTCAGCTTCTAAACCACTTAGTCTCATGCCACATGTGGTCCATTAAATCTACATGGTGACTGTCAGAAAGACAGATGGGGAGATGGAGCGACAGAGAGACATGAACCAAAAGAGAGAGAGAAACCAGAAGAGAAAGAGTGGAGAAGGCTAGAAACAAGTGGATTTACACACCACAGCCAAGACAGGAAAACTAATGGATAGCCAGAGTTTAGACGATTTAGGGCAAGGCCAAGATCTGTGCTACGTCTCTCCCTATATCTCTAACTCTCTTCTTTCTGTCTGTATCTATCTCTCCCTCTCTTTCTAGCAATCTGCATCTTTCCCTATCTTTCCTTTCTACTTTTTAACTCTGTTTCTTTCTTGCTCTCTCTCCTCTCTTGGTCCATCTCTCTCCTTTTCTCTTATTTCTGTCTGATCTTTCTCCTTCTCTCTCTTTTCTGTTTGTATCTCTCTCTGTCTCCTGTTCTCTCTCTCCTTGGTCTATCTCAATCATTTTCTCTTCTTTCTTCTGTATCTATCCCTATCTCCCCATGTCTACATTTCTCTCCCCTCTCCTTTCTGTCTGTATCTCTCCCTGCTTTCTGTCTGTAGTTCTCCCTCTTGCCTTTCTGTATATCTTTTTCCTATCTGTCTGTATCGCTGTCCTGCTCATCTGTATCTCTCATCTTTTCTCTCCTGTCTGTCGGTATCTTTCGCCCTCTCTTTTTCCCAATCTGCATCTCTCCCGCTCTCTCTCTCCCTCCCCTTGGTCTATTCCTCTCCCCTTCTCTTCTTTTTGTCTGTATCCTGCTACCTGTTTCTCTTTTTGTCTGCATCTCACTCTCTCCCTCTCTCTCTCCTTTCTGTCTGTATATCTCTTCCTCTCTCTGCTCTGTCTGTATTTCCCTCTCCTCTCTGTCGGTCTCTCTCGCCTTCCTCTAGCTCGGTGCTGGCTCAGAGCAGATACCAGCCTCCCTCTGGCAGATGTCTTGATGATTAGGCATGTAGGGAGAGAGGGATGAGGGCCAGAGGGATGGAGAGAAAGCAACCGAGAGCAAGAAAATACATTTTCAAAGCTGTACAGGGATGAAGGGAAAGGATCGATTGCAGAGTTAGCTGAAGATGGAGGCAGTAGAGACAAGAGGAGAAAGGGAAAGGTGGACAGAGAGCGAGATTGATGGATAGATAGAAGGGTGAAGAAGAAAAAGTAAGAAAAACACGAGAGAGAGTGCACAGAGATATACTGAAAGAATAGATAATTAAGAAAAGGGAATTATAAAGAATAAGAAAGTGAGAGACAAGGTGAAAGAGTTGGGGAGAAAAGGGGAGGAAGAGGTGAGAAAGAGAAGTGGATAATTAAAAAGAACAGTGAGGAAAAGAGAAAGTGTGTGTGTGTGTAATTTTGTATAAAATATTCCTTTATATTTGCATATATTCTGGCGCATTTAAAATAGCTCTGAGATCAACAAAAAGACTAATTAATTTACTGGCAACACTTCTCTGTTTATGTTGATGTGCTTTGCTGGTTGTGTATTACACACAGTTGGCTAAATCAATTAAAGAAATAATGAAGGAAATTTACACAAATGTTCCTTTTACTCCAAATATAGTCAATTAGCCAAGGTTTTTAATGCATGAAATTTGTTTCTTTAGTTTTGCACTGGAGCTATCGTATCCAACAAGGCTATTGTAGCTAACAAATGCATCTCACCCAAGCACAAGTCTATCTCACCCAAACTCTTTAGTGTAAATATATCTTCTGGGAAGCTGATCGTTTTTGTCAGGGCCAGTCCTTGGCATGGGTAAAAGCTGCCCAGTGCACCAACTAGAGGAGGCACAATCTTGCCAAATTTGAAAAACTCAACTGTACATCATCAACAGCCTTCCTCAAGCAATGTTCCCAATCCTCTGTGAGGGTTCCCCCATAGAAAATCTTTTGAACCTTGACCCCGGTGAAGTCTTCTGTTTCACGTAGTGATGAGGAGAAGCAGGACGCAAGTGCGTATACTCGGTGTGGTGTTTATGATAAGCAATCGTGTAATCCAGACAGAGATAACCCATACTCATACATGAGAAAATAGATGAGGATCTAAACCAGGAAGTAACGCGGAACAACAGGAAAACACAGGAACAAAGAACTTAAGGACAAAAAGCACTATAAGACTTTGCACCATGACTAAGAATCAGCTGGTCTGAGGCGATTTGTGACAGTTGTTTGTCTTCTCTGAAGCTTTGGATGCAGAAATTCAAGAGGATTTGAGTTGCTTGTGCTAAGTGACTGTATAATTGGCACTGAAATATTTTCGTCATAAACCTCCTCACATTTACTCAATAACAAGACTAATTTTTCACCAGGACTTTGCCCTCTAGGTTTGTTTTTCTCACTTTCCTCCCAACTTGCGATCTGATGTACTTGACGTCATGTTTCTGAAAATTTGAACCCCACTAAAAATATTAGAACTTTATTACATCTGCCGTGAGAAACACACTAGTCTAATGGCAGAGCTTTTTAAAAGTGGCTGCTGATTGTTATGACTGCTGATTTAAGCGTAGAAGTAAAGTGTCTTAAACTAAGCAGTGTCAGATTAGAGGGATGAAGCTTCCAGAGGGCGCCAGATGTATTAGAGTCAGCACGGATTCTTGCACTCTGGATTGCCAGCTACACCGCATCAGCACCGGCTCAATAAAAACAGAACCAAAAGCGTGTGTCATACTAGCCTGTGCTCTTATTTTGCCATGGCTTTGTTTTCACTTCCTGGTTCCTTTTCCACCCTTGTTTTGTCACTTAATGGTGTCCAGCTGTTTTGAGTTAGTTCATAATTAGTTTGTCTATTTATGCCATGTTGTGTTTTAGTCTCTTAGTCTTATTGTGCATTTAGGTAGCCAAGTCCAATCCTTGTTTCTGTGTTTCTCGTTTTTTGGTTTATGATTAAGGATTATCCCTTCCTGGCATTGCCTACTATACTAATGATTATAACTACAATGACTTTCTAGATTAACCTCAATAAACAAATCACTGACTATACACGCTTGCTTCCTGCCTCACACTTGTGACTATTACAGCATGTGTGAAAGGAGCGGCACCAGCAGAAGGCGCACACATTGTTGGAAGCCGCGAAATATGCTAATCAGGCCCATAGCGCAGCTCGTCATGATGGAGATGTGGGAGAAAAGGCTCAGTGCACTGCTCTGTTAAATTACCATGCCCTCATGCTACTGTTCACAGACTCGCTGCAGGAATTCTGCCCTCCTGTTTAGGGCTAACGCTCTCCTTGCTCTCGCCACACTCCAGTTCACATAAATAAAAACCCCTCTGGGGATAAAATAATCAATTGCAGTCAGAGTGGTTTGTGTTGATGCTACAACTTTTAGATGTAGCACTTCACAGCCCACACAGTAAATATTTACCTCAAATCAGATCATGTTCTTCAGTAATATCATGCAGACTTGCTGGTGTGGTTTAGGACGCAGTGTGACTCACGGTTTTCTACAAACATGAACAAAATTTCACTAAGTAGTAGAAACTTGTAATGTTATGGGAAAAGCTAAATGGACAACCACAGTTTGCTATGTAAGGAATAAAACACAACAGGACATGCTGCTATTAACAAAGCAACAACAACAACAGGGTGATGTGACAAGTTGCAACCCCAAAGTTCACTATTTTCCTGTAACAGCATGCTCCGAAGTGTTTTATTTCTCTTATCACAGCATTTTGCACAGTTGTTTTATTAATTAAAAAACATGCCATACTTTTTATTTTGTAGATTGTAGTCAGGTTTCATGTTGTGCAAGATCCATGGAAAAAGTCAGTCCCTGGTATTACTTATGTTAAAGCAGTGATAAACAGTTGTTCCCTCACTAGGCTTGTGCAATACTGATTAATCGTCCAGAATGAACAGCTTAAAAAGACAAAGACAAGAAAACAAGCATTTCCACCATTTCCAGTTTAAGGAGAGTAGGGGAGGTGTAATAATATTAGCTGTGCAGTCAGAAGCTATAGAAATGCAAAGTAAACTATTAAAAAAATAAAATTAAATTTTAAAAAAATCCATGACAGACATGTGCTTTGTTCTGCTGCTCAAAGTATTTGAATGCAACTGCAGTGACCTACACAGGAGAGTGTATCTAATTACGTTCTAATTATATTCACCATTATTTGTACAGGGTTAAATTTGACACCTGGCTCAAGATTCAAGATAGCTCCAAGTCTATTTGATCTTTTTGGATCAAAACAATCGTCCTTTTTTCCCCTCTTTCAACGGAAAAACGAAAGGGCCATTTTGGCAGCATCCGTAATATATATATATATATATATATATATATATATATAGACATACATATACATACTCACTGTCCACTTTATTAGGAACATTCATGCAGTTATCCAATCAGCCAATCATGTGGCAGCAGCGCAATGCAAAAAAACATGCAGATACAGGTCAAGAGCTTCAGGTAATGTTCACATCAAACATCAGAATGAAGAAAAATTGTGATCTCTGTGACTTTAACCATGTCATGGCTGTTGGTACCAGATGCTTACAGAAACTGCTGATCTCCTGGGATTTTCACACACAACGGCTCTACAATGAGACAACAACAAAGTTGGGGAGCTATGTGGACATTGGAGACAATGGACATGTGTGGTGATTTTGCATACCCATCCACTACATTGCATATTGCACAGTAATTTTTACATAGGGTCACTGCACTTTCTTACACACACACTGCCACTTTAATATGACTACTGTACATTTTATACACACACTACCACAACTGCTCATCACACACATGTAATGTACAGTAAACTCTAATGTCCAGTTTTAAGCCTGCCAACCTGTAATATATTTCACACAGTTAATCTGTACAGGAATCTTAGTCTGTAAATAACCTGGAGAGCTATTTATAAGTATATTTTTATTTCCTCGTATTTGTGGTATATTGTGAGTTTATTGTCCATTTTTAAAGTCTTGTGAACTGTTAAGTCTTAGTCTTCCCTGTTGCTCTTGTTTTGTGGCTGTTGTAACACCAAATTTCCCCTTGGGGATCAATAAAGTACACTCTATCTCTAACAATCTCTAGAGTTTACACAGAATGATGGGAAAAATCTGTACAAATATTATATTTATTATATATATATATATATATATATATATATATATATATATATAAACACACACACTGTATATATATCCTGTGAGACAATGATCTGCAGACTGAAACACCTTGTTGATGAGAGAGATCGAAGAGAATGACCAGACTAGTCTGAGCTGACCGGAAGTCTATAGTAACTCAAATAAGCACTCTTTACATCCGTAGTGAGAAGAGAAACATCTCAGAATGCACAACACATCAAATCTTGAGGGGAATGAGCTACTACAGCAGAAGACCACATCAGGTTCCACTCCTGTCATCCTCAGATTCTTGTTCTTGGCTATCATGATCACAGGCTCACCCAAACTGGACAGATGACTGGAAAAAGACCAGATGATTTTTCAAATCTTCAACTGTTCCAGTTTGGGTGAGTCTGTGCTCATGATAGCCTCAAGTTCCTATTCTTAGCTGAGAGGAGTGGAACCCAATGTGGTCTTCTGCTGTTGTAGCTCATCCACCTCAAGGTTCTATGTTTTGTGTATGTTGAGATGCTTTACTGCTCACCATGGTTGTAAAGAGTAATTATTTGAGTTACTATATTCTTCCTGGCAGCTTGAACAAATTTGGCCAGTTTCATCTGACCTCTCTTATCAATAAGGCATTTCCACCCACAGAACTGTCGCTCATGCTTTTTGTTTTTCACACCATTCTGCGAAATTCTGCATGAATGTGTAGGTGTACAGGTGTTCCTAATAAAGTGGACAGTGAGTATAGGTAACTGATATTAACTATATACTTGACTAGGTTAGCAAAGTCAAACTTACACTGACCGATTTTATTCCAATATCCAATTTACCTTGACAGAAAGCAAGGGAGCTCGGCAAGTCCAAGTTCAAGACAGATGCGCAAATCATTCCAGCTTCATATATCGACTGGCTCATCGCCCGCTTTATTGGGGAGTAAAGAACTGATCTTTTGGTGCATTTTTCAGTTGCTTGTGTTAGTGTACTATGATGTTAAATTGCTAGCTCCTATGCAAAATGCATAAAGATGGTCAAGTCTTGTAATATAATATAATCAGAGTTGATCTCACTGGATATTGTGGCAGTGTAATATTGTGTAGACAATAAAATTGTTATATAGCACAAGCCTAGCATACACACAAGCTGCTATGGGGCAACAGATGGGTCATCACTGAGCACTCGTACGCCTCCTTATTAACCTTTCCCATCTGCTGCAGCCTACTCTTCAGCGCCTTCTGCTACTGCCGTACCTGACTCTAATTCAGCTGGTTTAGTTCATTTCCCAACATGCAGCATGAAGCGTACTGAACCTCTATGCATTAAGCGTCAAGTTATAAACTTGTATAAGCCTATACATTATGTACATATGCATATCTAACACATGTATTTATTCACACTGTAAAATTACACAGGCATGTCTGCATGGTTCTGTTTCTGTATTTCTACAAAATGCCCCTAGCTGTAAAACAAAAGTAGTGAGGTGCAAAAATATTGGCCATATTTCAAAATGATTCACATTTGAAAGGCATTGAAGCACTGCCAGGGAACATCATCAGGATGCAGGCAGCATTAGTTCTGAGGCAGAGAACATGAGGACAAGCACAAACATTGTAACATGGTTTTCATTCTGTTCTTCGCTGCATACGGCTGTTCTCCACAGCAACCAGGTTGCACCAGCGCTGTGGACATTAGGGCTGTGCCATATCGTATCGTCCATGACGTATGGTACAATTCCTCCCCATGATAAGAATTCATCATCCCGTGATATTGAAGATATAGTTGATGACGTTTACGTGCTGCAGCAGGTGCATTTTACACGTAGAACGAGAACAAGCATGACGGAAGCATGGAGTTCCAACCCTAGACAAGGAAGAAGAATTAATCGCCAAAAAAGGAGCTTCCTCTGTAATATGGAAGTGGTTCGGATACAGAAGATCAGATGTGAATCAGAAGGCTATCAAGTCTGTATGCTGATGTGAAATAAAAAAAATACCATGAATTATCGTGATATAGTTTTAAGTCTATATCACTCATACATTAATATGAACTGTACTCAAATGAAATGAAGATATGAAAAACTCCCAATCACTGGATGAAAATTCAGGGCTGAAAACGTACCTTTTTTTCTATAATATGCTCAACTCAATGCGCATCTTAGTGCTTTCTGTGCTATCTCACATTTAACACTTTGGCTCATTATTAAAAGGCTCTGTGATTTAAATGAGGTATGTTAAGTATTTCTATAAGTAGCATTCATTATAATTTAATTTGCATTCCAAGACAACTGCTTTCAAAACAGTGCTATCAGGTGATTTTATAGATCTCGAGTACGAGTAGATATTTTTGCCTCCTATGACTTACTGAATAAATTACTGCACATAGATGCCCAGCAGTTACACATCTGCAATGCTTATTTTTAGTGTGGTTGATGGTTGTTGTTTGTTTGATGTTTTATGATAAGAATTTTTTCACATTACTGACCCATCATGTGATATTCCTTACATAATACAACGAGTTAGCACTTGGTGTTTTTCCCACTAGGCCTTCTTGCCTAGGGACCTTGTGAGCTGAGCCATGTTACACAGGTGGAGCTATTACAATCATCCTAATTGATGTCTCTGTCTAGAGCCACTTCTCCCCCGGAACAAAAATCTCCAATAGTGCGGTGACTGTCTGCCAAGGTTCCTTTCCCTTTTCAAAAGTTATTCATCTGGCAGATTTAACATCACATTAACATCATGAGTGCCCTACATGCATAGTGTAGAATATCATATGAGTTTCAGCCACAGAAAATTTTGTTGGATTTTACATTGTCTGATGAAGTTTGCATCATACCTCAGTTAAAGTATTGGCACACATGGCTCTGTTTGGCTGCATGAGCTGCTATAAAGTCCAAGTCTGCTCCTGTGAATTTGATTATGTGCCATTCGCTCTGTCCCATATTTTACTCCTCATGTTACAAAAGGAGTTACCAACTGATAACATCCAGTGAAACTCCTAAAACTTTCATAGGTAGCTTTTGTATTAATAAAAACTTACACATGCATTCATCCTGGATATGGATAGCCCCGGGCTCGGATTTCTTACAGAGAGGTGACATGCCGCACTTTTTGATGGAAAAGTGCAAAATGTAGGTACAGAATTACTGACTCCTTTCCATCTAATGCAATGAACAGTTTGTCAGCCCTGCTCCATCATATCCGATAATGGAAAGGGACCACTCTAAGAACACCACTAAGCAGGGAGTTGTCTCTCTGCAATGACACTGCCTGCTGGGACAAGTGTATCAGGTGGAGCAGCTTTGATAGGATATTTCAAACATCTTAATGTCACTGCTGTGTTGGGAAACAGTCCAGCAACAAAAATATCCAATCCATCACTCACACCCCTGCTCGTGGATTTAGGCGTTCGGGTGTGCATTCAGGTGTTTTGGAAGTGCAACTTTGTTTGGAATAACCACCTGTGATTTACACAGCTTTGATAAATCCCATTTGAAATCTCCCCATAATCCTTAGTGTGTCTTCGAGCTGTGTTACAGTGTTGTGTTCAAGCACCACACTGGTGGCGGTCTGCACCAGAATCGAAGGCCCATAAACAATGGCTTAATTGGAGTTAAATAGAAACTCTAGCAAGTGAACAGGTGTTGTGGTCACCTCTCATACAGAGATAGGTCTCCACACTGAGGCACGGAGGAATGGCTGGGTCATTTGGAGAGCAGCCAATACGAGTTCACTCTTTGCGGGTGTTTAATTTAGAGCCTTGAACAGAAGCAGAGCAGTGCCCAGAGCAAAAATAAAAAAAAAATTTAAAAAATGAGAGAGAGAAAGGAAAAATAGTGCTGAAAAATGGAAGAGCAAAAGAGAGAGAGTAGTGTAAAAGACACAGAGAGAGAGAGAGAGAGAATGATTAAAAGAGAGCAGAAGAGAAAGAGTGATAGTAAGAGTGTGTATTGAAGCTAAACCAATACCCATGACTGTGAAGGTCAGAGGACAAAACACTGTCCAAGACAATCAATCATCATGAAACTATCACCACCTTTAGAATTCCATGCAGCACTGTTTCACACATAGGACATCTTTTGTTTTATGCTGAAGGACAATATAACTTTTCTTTCTAAATATTAAGAAAGAGAAGTAAATTAAACTTTAATCACATGCTTTCCATATCAAAAATTTCCCAGCAGCACGCCAGTACCATGAAGACAAATAGATTGCTTTAAAATTCAGCCATCTCATTGGTATTCCATATTGAGGAAGTCAACAGCGCAACTATCATTGAGCTTAAAAAGTGCATCGGCGTACTCTTAGCTTCAGGTCTGATAAACATCACATCTAAAACAGCAGCAACAGTAATGGAGACTGATGAAGGCAACATGCACGTTGCTTCTATATTACTGGCTTCCTATAGAGCCATTGTGATGAGGTGGATGGAGATGAGTTTCCAAAGTCATCTCCAGCTCCAACCACATTTCCCACCCAGCTCTTAAGGATTTCCTACTAGGAGTTTACATTGCTATTAGAGAACCAGGATATCTGCTCATTATGCTGCACTTGCAAATGAAGTCATAAAGAAATTAAAAAAAAAAAAAACATCTGGCAATACTGTGTTACAGAAAGCAGCACTACTGTGGTGTACAAGTTAGAGGTGCATCAGGAGGTGAAAAAAAAAGGCTTTGGGAGCTCTCACTCTTATGAAGTTCATGGAACAAGAGAGAGATAATACATTTTCAGTAACATTAAGTACAACACTATTAAATGGCTGCTGCTGGAGGGCTACAGGATGAAATATTAAACTGATATACAGTAAAGTTGACATTCAATAACCCTCTCAGATATTTTAAAATATTAAAATTAGTCAGAAGACATGTCATTTCCTACTCAAGCTAGCAGTGACATCTCTCAGAATTGCCTGCGGTGACAGTACTGAGCTTCAATTGTAGAAATCGTGCCTTTTTGCACTTCTGGACTCAGGGTTTGGTATGTTTGGTGAAGTGAAGTGTGAAAGCTGTTTTTGAGACTGGGAGCAGCCCAAAGAACTGACCCCTGGTCCACATCAGGTGTGGAAGCTATGTGCTCTCGGCACTGCGGGCTAAAACTGCAATTTGTGCTGGCAGCTCTGTATTGCATGCTGCAACTTCTCATGTTACTACCTGTTTCATGTTTTAGGGTTGTTATGGTCACATGGACAGAATACCTTATCGACATACAAAACCATACTTTCACAGAACTGGAGCACTGTAATTAGGTAGTGGTTCGAGTGCTTGTGAGAGCAGTGAGAGCATCGTAGCAAAATATCTTGCATGGCAAAAAAAAAGGTAATCCTGCACAATAACATGCCAAGTACCCAAAATATGCTGTTTTTTGCTGCTTGAGTGTTAGTGCCAGTGAAAGTTAAAAAAAAAAAAAAAAGATAACCACTAAATGTACATAGTGCCTACTATTTTGCAAATCTATGTAAACAAATGTGACATATGGAATTGCACAATCTATCCACGGCCTGGAAGGAATTCATCTACCTGAATGCAAACCTGCAATTATGAACCCCCTTGCAGGTAGAATACTGAGTCAGGTATTCAAGCCAAGTGTGAAAACATCCCTAGACAAGTTAATTGGGGTTGCATTTGCAATATTTGACTAAATAAATCAAAAAAATAAAAAAACACAGGCATCATGATGTAGCAGGTTTTCTCTAACCCTGCATTTGCAATACAATACCTGCCAAACAAAGCCATCTGTTACACAACACAACAGGAGCTGAGCGATAACCTACATTTTAATCAGTACTAAATCAGTAACATTTCATTTCTTTTCAGCTGCAAATTTTATGAAACTTTGATCATCAATAGTTTCAGTACATCTGCATTGCTAATATTCAACTCACTTTGTACTCACATATGCTCTCTTGCTTTCTATCTGGACTCAGATTCATTCAGTGCATTTAACCATTGTGACTGACTACATGCAACAATCAATGAAAAAAATTAAATTAAATTAAAAGGGCTTTCGGCACCCCTTTGTTAGATAAATAGTCCAAGTCTGATCTAGTGCTGTTAGACTAGAAATGAACTGAAATCATTAGTTTTACTGCTTACTGAACCACCTGCTGCTGTTAAATCCATCTGTAGATTTTTATTTAATATGCATAATGTGATGCACGCTTGGACAATTACCACTACGACAAATTTCTCCTGTGTCAATTTTTTTTTCTTAACTATCACCACATAATGGTGAGGTAGTTTGCTAAAATAGCATTCTACTATCCTATCTAGTTAGCATGCACTGTCCTATGAATTTATTGTGCATTTTTTGCACTCATCTCACACTGCTGTGTATTTGCTCTTTTCCCATCTTATGTAAAATGGGAAAATACATATCATCTATACATCATCTTTTCCATCATCATTCCTAACTTTTCATCCAAATTGCCTTGTATGAATTCTTAGCTGCTTTTATCCATGAAAGAACAGTTAGCGTGTTCTTCTAGGGGCACTGAGCTATGCTAAGTGGGTGGCACTACAAAAAGATTGTCGTAGCAAGCAATGAAGATCAAAGATCACTCCGGAGAGCAGAGGTTCGAGGCCATAGACTTCATTCTTTCCAGAATCAAGGCGAGCAGTTCTTTGCAGAAGAAAAAGCTATCCAAATCTTCAGAAGGGCATTGTTATATACATTTACATGCAAAAAACTTCCACATCCTGCTTTTCACAGGACCCAACATTACGCTTATGTTATCATTTAAGGCAGCCTTTCTCACATAAATTTACAGCTTGTTCCTGCTTATTCCTGCTCTCCCCACTTAGCAGGATACCACTGCCTATGTAAGGTCATATAGATCCCTTTCAGGCCTCCGTGTCACCGTGTGCACTATACCGGTTCCATACATCTATAACATTGAGGATTAAATATCATCAAATACGAGTACACATTTTGTGGTTAACATTTTATGGTTACAATAAACACGAGTACACATTTTGTGGTTAACATTTTATGGTTACAATATCTCTACATTATTAGCTTAAATTGTCACAGAGTAAGTCTTGGTTGGTATGGTATTGTGGAAGAGACCTATAGCAAGGTGGGAATTGGCAAGAATCAAGTTCAAAACTCAGAGTTTTGAAGAGTTGAGCTCTTAGATGAGCCCTCAAACACTCCTTTACCTCAGGGGAACATGCTGTAACACACTTCTGTCACCAATGTGCTAATATTTGCTGTTCTTCACTCCACTGCTGTGGATGCCTCAAAACACAAAACTGGACAGTGAATCACAGTGCAAAGACAACCACTATCAGTTCAGCAGTCAATCAAAAATATATTCATGATTGACAGGGATGGTGAATTTAAAAGGAATAGATTATATAGAAGTGCTAACACGGCAAACTCACCTATCAACAATACTTGTATTCCAAGAATAAATCAAAGATTTGTTTCTCCTTAATTTGGTCTCTGAACATCATCTTTCAGTAAGCACGTGTTTTAGATCCCACACTGCTAAAACATTTGAAATATAAAAATGCCTCAACACACTCCACCATCCTCTCATCATGCCCCAACTGCTGAAAAGGTTGCTGGGCAATATTCTTGCTAGACACGCACTGGATTGGACTGAGAGAGCGTGGGTGAGTTCAATACTTTAGCCTTTAGGAGGCACTAAATTACATCATTATAAAAAGCCTGGCATGTTGGACATGTTCTGTGCAGCATTGAACTATCAAAACTTGCCCTGGGAGAGATGGGAAGAGGAAGGCTGAAGAAATACACCAGTGAAGTGCCTCGTAATGCGAAAATTTCACGCTTGGTTCAAACCTCTACAGTGGGTTTCATTTCTCTCTGGAGACCAGTAGGGGCTTCATAGTTCACTCCTTTTTCATGCAGTGCATTCTGGGATAATATTTTCAGCAGTCAAAGGGCAGTGGGCCACTGGAGTTGATGTGTTAACAATGCAGCACATCCCTATTGGTTAGCTGATTTGATCTACAAGCAAAAAAAAACAGCTACTGGGTTACTTTGCTGCAAAGAGGTTGGATATTTGCCAATACACCATGGCCTCCAAGTAGGGCACTAACATGTCCATGCAATTTTTTTTAATTTGTTTGTTTATTTTTTAATATTTTATTTGTTATCAGAAATCCTTTGGAGCATCTTCTTGTGGAGGACCACCAGGGCAGTTTCCTCCACAACTAGAAGGGTCTTCTTGTTTGCTTGTTTCCTTGCCAAGTTCCAGTAGCAAAGTTGTCACCTCATAACCATGAACATAACCTTACATGGGCACCTATAAAATTTCTCCACCAAAATTACTCTTATCCTCTGGCCACTCTAGTCAACCTGAGACAGTACGAGTGACCTAGCTGTCCTGGCAGTCCTCCGCTCAGTTGTAGAACAGATAGAAGCTTCTATTCTACTTTTGTGCGCACTAACAGGAATGTGGCTGACCCTTTGCTAGTAAGCCATTATGTTAGGGTTACTCCCAAAACGAGACTCAAGGTGTTTGGTCTACTGTCCCATAGTAGCCTATACAGCTGGGAATGCAGGACAGTCTGATGGGTAACGGGCATGGTTGGCCCATCAGTAACATTAACAAGCAGAACAATGTTTTGTTCAGCCATAATGGGGATAACACACTGGTTACACTGCCTGTTGGATGTGCTGCATCATCATTCACAGCCACGGTAGAAGTGGAGATTCATACAGCTGTCAATTTGGCCAATTATGCAACCTTGCCAAAGTGTACAACTACTTTCTACATAAACCATGTTAAACAGCAAGTTTGTTTGCAAACAGATCTACTTCTGCTCTTGTGTTGTTATTTCACATTAGCTGAACCTCTTTTGCCAATCCCTGTGGCACAGAACTGCTGTGAAACTGAATTGATTGAATCTACCTGAAAGTTAGGCAACTCTAAAGACAGGCATTTATTTGTCCACTTCCAGAGCTTGCTTGCTCAACCTAATCACTGCTTGCACTCCTAGAGGCTGATGTAATATTCAACCTTGCTGTCAGTCTGCACTGCTACACTATATTGCCAAAAGTGTGTGGACATCTGATCACCACAACTCTATGTGGCCCATCCCTGAACTGTTGCTACAAAGTTGGCACACTATTGTCTAGGATGTCGTTGTATGCTGTAGCATTAGGATTTCCCTTCACTGGAACTAAAAAGTCCAAACATGTTCCAGCATGACAATGCCCCTCTGCACAAAATGAGGTCCACAAAGGCATGGTTTGCCAAGGTTGATGGTGAAGAATTCAAATGGCCTGCAGAGATCTCAGACCTCAACTCCACTCAACACCTTTGGGATGAATTGGAACACCAACTGCACCAGGCCTTCTCACCCAACATCAGTATCCAACTTCACTAATGCTTTTGCAGCTGAATTAGCACAAATTCCTACAATCAATGTTACAATGTTAAAACAGCAAATGGAAGACCAACTGCAGATTAATGCCCATGGTTTTGGAATGGGATGTTCGACAAGCACATATGGGTGTGATGGGCAGGTGTCCAAATACGTTTGGCCATATAATGCGTCTCTGACCCCCTTTAGGGCTCCTGACAATGTTGCAGCACTGGCCACGCACATTCCTTTTGAGAATATTAATACGCCGACATCAAGATTAGATTTCCACCTTCGTTTTGCCTTCAAGCTTCTCCACATGCCGATCCAGCCATGCTGGGAGGCATCTATTATTACAATTTTCCTCTTTGCAAGGATAAAACGTGTACTGGACCAATGCCTCAGGGTACGCACACGACAGGTGATACCTGCTTTTGTGATGTGGCTGATAGAGGATTCGCACTGAGCCAACACTGAAATGTGTGCAATGCAACATACTCAGTTTCAGTACCAGAGTTAATAACTATTGCAATAAATATAAATAAATATTGCAAATAATAGCATCCCAATTGTTAGGTGCAAATTGTAGCCATATGCAATTTCATGACTATATGCATAATTGAGATAGTTCTGTTCTCAGTCAAGAAGGGATGAATAGCACATGAGATGCCATTGAACCATCTGCGAAGGAGTCAAGTGACTCTTTTCACTGACTAAGTCCTAGTGCTTCCACGTACAAGATTAGAACATTTGACTGGTTCAACACCTGCTGTTGGGACCCAGCAGGCAATTGTCCAGATAAAGGAGTATGCACAATTCCTGGCATTGCAGGGGCTCTAAATCGACTTGTACACACTTTGCTTCATCTCCATTAATTCTGCTAACCCAAAGGGAAGAGTGAAGTACTCTGTTTATGTGAGAGTGGTGAACACTCCTGTATCTTACAGAGATATCTTTCAATTATGTTTGTTCACAACAGGACATCTGATATGCACATCTTTTGGAAAGGAAGAACCAGAGTGAACCAGAATGGGCAGGACTCTGACTAAATTTTTAGTAAATCAGAATTTATCTTAAAAAGAACCAAGCCAGGCCCTATGTCCCATGTACAATGCTTATGTCCTGTTTCTGTAGTAGCGACTGTACTTCTATCAATTATATAGCTCTCAGCCTATGTGGGGCAGGCCCTAGTGTTTGGTGGTGCTAGACAGTGAACTGTAAGTGACTTTGTATTTTCACATTCAGTGCCAAGTTGATCTGATCTGACCAAACCATTTTTCTTAACTCCATTAACACTTCCAGTGATCTAATGCATTTCACTGCTTTGCCTCCCATTGCTTGGTTAATGTTGTCTGTTTTCTGGATTTCTGTACTCATTGAGCTTGTAGTTAGGCATTACGTCACTAAGGGCCTGGAGCAACTCTGCCCCATGTTATGAATACAACTCACTTCACCACAGTGGCATATGCCTTGCAAACCCTCAAGTCACGTATATTTGGCTACAGACCACATGGAATTACATGCAGGGGTTCTTTAGCCTGCATCAGTTGTGAGGCCACCAGTACCCGTATCTAGAATGTGATTATGTGCAGCAAGATAAGAGTGTGAATTGCAGCTCCTCTCATCACCGTGGGCACGAAATGCACCTATCAAACTAAAATTAGGGTTTCAGTTAAATTAGCTAGGTAAAGTTTCAAAGTAGTTAGCATGAACAAATAAAAACTTAAGGTAAAAAAAAAAAACTGCATTTATGTTCTTTTTTAATATGCAATTTCCCCTCTTGTTTGTAGAAAAAAAAAATGTGAAAAATTACAAACTGTCCCCTACCTGATTGACTTTAACTACTTATTAGCACACCATCTGTTCTTTATAACCCAGAATTAAGTAATGAGCTTCAGCATTATTGCATCCACTTTGCATAATTTTAGAGATGAAGCAATGAAATTATGTTTACTAATGTTTATGCTGTAATTAGATATCTTATCCATGGTATTGCATACATTGTTATTGCTGAAAGAAAGAAAGAAAGAAAGGGCTCATGTACATTAAAAGTAGAAGCTAGTGTTGACTAAAAGAAAACTGAACTCTGAGCATTACTCTGAAGCCCCCCATATCTACAAGTTTCCTTTAGATGAATTTGCCACCCACATTAGTCTTTGTGTAGAAATGCACTTGAAAGGACCGCTACAAACAGAGGGATACAAATACCACAAAGAGAATCATTTCATTTTACAACGAACATTAGAAAACTCTAATGAGGAGTGGTTAAAGCTTCTGCAGTACTTTCATAAATGCAGCAATTAATTTTCCAACATCTCTGAGGGAAACCACAGCAGGAAATCCATTACTCAAATCTGAACTCAAACTACAACAGCATTCCAGTGGCATAATAAGATACCCGACATATTCCTTTAAAAATATGGTAATCTGAGTTCTGGATCTGGATTTGTGGGTTCTGTAGTTACCCAGGCCAAATAGATCCATTGCTCTATTTCGGTGCCCTTGGAAATGAAAGGGTTGATCTCACTGGAGACCTACTTCAGAGTTTTGCTGTACTGAAGAGAAATTTGCAGGCAATAGCCGGTCTCTCCTGGGAGCACTGCACCATCAAAATGAAATCATCTCCATTACAATACCTTTACCATGCCTCTATTGGAGAGAGAGTATACAGGATGGATGATTGGAGGTAAAAGCAGAATGAAACATGCCGAGATGTTGGAACTGTTGCACAGTTTTGAGTAGCATATACACTGATCACATTCCCCCGTTGCATCAAATCTACACGTCTTTGCACAACTTAAACCATCTGGAATTGAGCTTATGCTACTTCCGACATATTTGCTCATTCTAGACTAACTCTACTGCTCTCCTTGTTCTGACTCGGCAATCTGCCTTGGAGATGATTTCATTGACAAAGGAGATCTAAAAGCAGAATACTAAACCACAGTCCAAAGTCAAGAAGCAGAATAATCACAGACAATCACTTCTCAGAACTTGAAAGACTGACAAGACTTCGCTGTGAGATTCCATAGTGTATTATGGACATGTGTGTAGACGGCCGAGCGCCATTTACATACACGTCTGTAACACACTATAGAATTAGTTAGTACTCATGAGTACAGGGGTTTTGGGCCTATACATTTTCTTGATAATAATAATAATAATAAGAAGAAGAAGAAATGATGATTATTATTATTATATTTGCTTATGGTCTTTGGTGAAATCAGTAAAACAAATTCAGTGCATGTTTTCAGACACAGACCCCTTTCTCTTTTTTTCTTTATTGTACTCTTAAATTTACACAGGGAATATGAGTTTATACATTTGTATTTAGTGTAAGTTGATGAAAGAAAAATCATTTGCAGCCTTTAACGTTAGAGAGTATTTTTAGATGATTTGCACTTTTACTTGAGTATGTTAAAGTAATAATCCACTTGAGGATGTGTGTTACAGTGAAGCAGAGTAAAATCCACGATAAAGCCACTGTAAAGCACGTCCTAGAGTGGCTGCTTATTGCTTTCAGAAAAAATACAGTATTCAATAAATAATTTAAACAAATATTAATAATATGAAGTTTGCTAACAGTAAGCTTTCATGGCTAAGCAATATAGCAGACAAATATTCCAGGGACAGGACAATGGCTGTAGTGTAACACTTTAATTGCTTTAAAACCTGATACATTAATAGATAATAAATTCATTTATTGTGATGCAGCCAGAGGTGTGAATATATGGAGGATTTTTGAATGGCTGTGAATGTGATTCAGCCAATCAGATTTTAGAACTGTCCATTTTTAAACTTTCGCATGCTGTTCATTTAAATGCCACTTTTAAGCAATTCAACAAGCAACTAGAAATGAGTTGTAGCTATTACTTGATTATACATGACACCATCAGTGAATGTAAAGACAGAACTATAAATTGGATCAATTGTAATATCTTAAACTAGTAGAAACTAGATCAATATCTCAAACCATAAATTAAATCAGTGACACTTGCAGTACTGCATCCACTGTTATATTTGCAGAGTGATGTGCTCGTATTAGAGAGTTAATGAGTTCAGTATTTCTAAAGGACAACATGATTACATGGTAGAAAGAGTGCCAACTAAAAATGCTGTCTCTGTGTGTGGCGGGAACAAACAGAAAGGGAATCAGCTTTTCACTTTCATATTGTTAAATCCTTAACATGAATATGCATACAGCCATCACACACATGCTGGTATTAGTATCTGTGTAAGGTATTTCTTATGCATTTGCACCTAACCCTAAGCCTTACCTTAAGTTCTCAAAACAAAATCCTCTGTGTATTTTAGATCAAAATTTACACGTATTATTTTTGTTCCAGAGACTTTTGGTCCTCACAGAGGTCTAAGAACCTGCGTGCACACACACGCACACATTCAGCTCTAACAATTCATTATAATCACAGTTCATTAATGGACTCAATAACTAAACACTTTTCTGCCCTCAGTGAGCGTTCCACATCACCTACAGCTAACATCTGCCCAACAACTTATGGCGTGTTTATCAAGTCCAGAAACATAAAAGAACAGACTTATGTCCTTGGAAAAATTATTTTTGGCATGTACGGAGTGTCTTGGCTAGAATGGAAAATATGCGTTTGAGATGCTATTGAGCAATAACACAGACAAACTGATTTCTTTTACATGGAAATCTTTTACATGGAGAACTTTTATTCAGTATAAATAAATGCATGGAGTCTGATATGACTGCTTAACTACAACTGTGTTTTTTTTATTACTATAATAATGCCAAAGTAAAATATGTAATATGGATATAGCCTCTATGCAAATCTTTGGTGTTGCTTTTGAACTGCCAACTGTAATGGGAAAACATAAACAAGGCAATATTTTTGAGTGAATTTGTGTAACTGCAAAAGACAAACCTAACTAATAGTAAGAGAAATGTAGCAGGAAGCGTTGCCATCAGGAGTCATGATGAAAGGCATGCACTGCCTGAGGGCTGAGGAGCAGGCAGCCAGGCTGGTGCAATATGATCCAGAGGAGGACCAGAAATGTCTGCTATGTTTTACTATGCTCCTACAGCTAATGCACCTCCCTTAATAATGATATTATTTTAACCATTATTTTCCTAATCATCAAACACTGACCTTTAACAATACTTGGCTTTTGTCATGCATTCTGCGGCAGGTGTATGTAAGTGCGAGTAAAATCTTTATTAAACAATCCAAAACGTCAGACAAAATTGTCAAACAGGCTAAGGTCAATTGATCAAGCAAACAGAGCAATGCGAAGAAAATGAGACCAAATACTGGGAAGTCAAAATCAAGAAAAACAACCATAACTAATGCTCAGAGTTGCAATCAGGAATGAAAGTCAAAACCTTGCAAACACCACGAATGAATGAACTGCTTAAATACACCGAGTAATGAGCATGTCATGATCATCCAGGCCCATGTCAAAGAGGTAGACAATATCAGCTTCCGAAGTGAGCTTCTTGGGAGGGGTTAGGTGGGAATGTAGGACATTGAGTCAAATAAAGTCATTCAAGTATCTATTATTATTATTATTATTATTATTATTATTATTATTGTTACTACTACTATTACTATTGTTAATTCATCAATAAGGGGTTAGGCAGGAATGTAGGACATCGAGTCAATAAAGTCATTCGAGTGTCATTATTATGATGATTATTATAATTATTATGATGATGATGATGATGATTATTATTACTACTACTATTATTAATTCATCAATAAGGGATTAGGTGGGAATGTAAGGACATCAAGCCAAACAAAGTCATAATTATTATCATTATTATTATTATTATTTATTATTATTACTACATCAATTTAAAAGTACAGTTCTAAATGGAGGAAGAGGATTCAGGACAAACAGGAGACTCCAGAAAACAACATCTGCACCAAATTAGATGCACAACTGTCTTCTCCTATAGAACCACCAGAATGTCTGCAGGACCATGATTATTGTTGAACAAAATCATAATCCACTACTTGTGCAGTTTTGAGTTCCACTTTGTTCAGGTATGTTTGTCTGTTACACATACACTGACGCAGACACTGAGCAAAGCACAAATGAAGGGAGGATCAAGAACACTTCCAGATTTTATCCGTTATATCTCCTCTTTAGTATTGGAATGCAACTTGGGCATTAAAAGATTTCAGGTGAGGACACAAGGATGCGGGATTTCATAAAAGAAAGCATATTGAGAAACACCCCTGGCAACACCATGAGATTCAGACTACACAATCTGTCAGAGCACATCCATTATAATTAAATGACCTTTTCTTGAGATAGAATGGTTCCTTCCACTTTTCACCCATTTTATGTGCACGGTAATGCACTGCATGAATACTGAAAAGAAGGAGAAAGGCCCAAGCAGATATTCAAGTAAGATGCAAGAGGGTTTGTATGGAAAAGCTTTGAGAAACTACAGGCTTGAATTGGCTTGAGATAAAAATGAGCTAACATGACATTTTAATTTTGCTCTTATCCCTCCCATCTCAGAGGCAATTATCAAAGTAAGTAAAACTCCAATTGGCTTTGATAGTGCTAATTTTTAATTTCACTGTTAAATAGTGCCGCAGCACTACAGAAGCTGATATGAAATCTTAAAAACGCAGAAGCTGGAGTAGCAATATGAAGACAAGGCATTATTGAAGGCTTTCCATGCTTCGTTGCCATTTCATGATTATGTTTCTTTGGCCACTACTGTAATTATATCCCTACTAATTATGCAAAGGATCCCCCCTCCAAAGTAATCTGCATCTCCCTCACAAACAGAGCTGTCTATTATGTTGTACAGATTCAGTGTAATACAGGTTTTTGTACCCGAGAGTCCCAGATTTCTAATAATTACAGTCTAATAATGAGAATACAAGGCAGAATACAATCATTATCTGGGTAAAATCCTAGACTGAGAAGACCCCAGCCATGAGAACTGCCATTTACTCAGACTGGCTGTATTCAGTAATAGCATATGCAATGTGCAACAATATCACCATATATCTATTAGCATGTTTTATCCAAAGAGCCATAAGAAAAGTAGTGCAGGTCAGAGTTGTATACAAATGAATACAAAATTGTCCTCTGCTAGTCTCCAGTCCAGTACAATGTCAGACCATATATTACTGCATATATTTTCTCCCAACACATTTTCCTTTCTTCTTCCTACTTGACTCTTTCCTAATTTTGTGTGTGTGTGTGTGTGTGTGTGTGTAAACCAAATCAACAGTTAGTATCAATGCTTTTCCTTTGAAATAACAGCACAATATTAATTAGATTTGGCAGTCAGTAGGCTGATTCCTCTTGGTGAGAACGCCCTGGCGAAACCACGTTCTGAAGCACATGTGAAATCAGTCCAATGAAGAAGCGAGATGTCACGAGCAGGGTGACGTGAGCAACCAGGAAGCATAAAGGCGCACCCGGCAAACGCACGTTAGCTTCTGCTGAAGCGAGCGCCTGCAGGGATGCAGGGAGTATGGCAGAGAGACGCAGCATCTCGTTCCCTTCGGGGAACCATGGTTACATGCGTAACCTAGAGACGTTCCCCTTCAGGAACTCGAGCTGCATCGAAACGCTTTGGGAACAAGAATACCCACTGCGCCATATGAGCAAGTCCCTGTCTGGTGTGTATCCGGCAAGCACATCAAGACGAGAGAACTTGGGACCCTGGGGTAGATGTCAGGTCCAAATTGTAGAAACGGACAAATGTGTGCGGAGAGGACCAGCCTGCCGCAGCACAAATGTCCTGAAGGGCCACGCCTAGTGACAAGGCCTTGGAGGCCGCCATACCCTTAGTCGAGTGTGCTCTGACCCCCATGGGTGACTGGAGGCCAGAGGACTCATAGGCCAGTGTGATGGTCTCGACCACCCACCTACTCATGGTTTGCTTGGTCGCTGGAACGCCTTTCTTAGGCGGACCGAAGCAAATGAATAACTGATCTGCCTTACGCCACTGGGCAGCTCTGTGGACGTAAGCGTCCAGTGCTCGCACTGGACAAAGCAGATTGAGTCTTTCCTGGCCTGCGTCCTGGAAGGGAGGAGGACAAAAGGCTTGCAGTACCACGGGGCCTGGCGAAGAAGTGGGCACTTTAGGGACATACCTGTGTCTCGGGTAAAGGAACGCCCTAACCATGCCCGGGGCAAACTCCAGGCACGATACAGCGAGTGCCTGAAGATCCCCTATCCTCCTGAGAGAGGATATAGTGAGCAAGAATATTGCAAGCAGTTGACTGGGTCTTGCATTCGCTGTCCACACCAAGAAGTGAAAAGTTTCCACTTCAAGGCATACAGTTTCCTCGTGGTGGGAGCTCTGGACTGGAGTGTTGTCTCAACAACCTCAGTTGAGAGACCAGATGCTAGGAGCTGTGCCCCCTCAGGGGCCATGCCCACAGCTTCCATAACTCCGGGAGGGGGTGAAGGATGGTGCCCCCCGCCTGAGAGAGGAGGTCCTTCCTGATCGGAATCTCCAGTGGAGAGCCGTCAAGGAGGGACACAAGGTCCGAGAACCATACTCGGGCTGGCCAGAACGGGGCTACTAGCAGAAGACGGACCCCGTCCCGGCGTACTCTCTCAAGAACTCCTGGGAGCAGAGCGATCGGGGGAAAAGCATACAGACGAAGCCTCGGGCACGTCTGCACCATGGCATGAGGGAGAACCAGAGCGGACAGTGTGTCGTTTCCTGCGACGCAAACAGATCCACTTCCGCCTGGCCGAACTCCCTCCAGAGGAGCTCCACCACCTCGGGGTGGAGCCTCCATTCCCCGGGCCTCAGCCCCTTTCTCGACAGGATGTCTGCTCCCTGATTGAGGTGCCCAGGGATGTAGACTGCTCTGAGTGAGAGGAGCTTTCCCTGAGCGCACAGGAGGATCTGGTGCCCCAGCCTGTATAGGGGGCACGAGCACAGACCCCCCTGTCGGACAAGCACATGATGTCCCCTTAGGTCTGGAAGGAAGTGTTTTAGAGCTCGAAACACTGCCAGCATCTCCAGGCGGTTTATGTGCCACGTGAGATGATGGCCTTCCCACAGACCCTGGGCAGAGCGGCCACTCATGACCGCTCCCAGGCCGTGAGGGAGGCGTCCGTCGTTAGCGTTACATGACGACAAGGAGCCCTCAGCACCGGGCCTTGTGACAGGAACCAAGGTTTCTTCCACATGTCTAAGGCACGTAAGCATCGCCGCGTGACCTTGATCAAGCAAAGCGGGTTCCCCCTCAGGGAAAACCCCTTGGCCCTGAGCCACCACTGCAGGGGTCTCATGTACAGCAGGCCAAAAGGTATCATGTTGGACGCAGCTGCCATCAGACCCAACAGTCTCTGAAACTGACAGTG
>CM040456.1:5713983-5733303 GCA_022758105.1 Pangasianodon gigas | reverse complement strand
AAGGTTTCTTCCACATGTCTAAGGCACGTAAGCATCGCCGCGTGACCTTGATCAAGCAAAGCGGGTTCCCCCTCAGGGAAAACCCCTTGGCCCTGAGCCACCACTGCAGGGGTCTCATGTACAGCAGGCCAAAAGGTATCATGTTGGACGCAGCTGCCATCAGACCCAACAGTCTCTGAAACTGACAGTGAGTGACTGGAGAGATAGCTCTGCTCCACTGCCAGCATTGCCCCGTATCCATTCCCATTCAGCCCCTTGATGTTTGAATAGTTCGAAACTGTAGGGCTGAAGAGTCGGAATGAATATGGTTTCTCCCACGATCTCGACACCTCGGCATGGAGATCGGGGAAAAATGGAAGGCCCCGTCGTGAAGGTTGTGATCTAGCTCCTAGGAAGCGCTCATCCAGCTTGCTTTTGGGACGAGCGTCCTGCTTCTCGGCCAGCCAATCGATGGTGAGCTTGGCTACAGCACGAGTCACAACCTCCACGAGCTCCTCATACGCGAGGGACTGTGGTGACGAGTCCACAGTCTCCTCCGTGTCGACGCTCATCACGTCAACCTCCTCGGAGGAAGACAGATGAAACGCCTGGCTCCCTCTCCGGTGGGAAGAAACCGCGGGGCGGGCTTCCGATCCCTGAGAGGGAGCCGTGGATCCAGCGGGTGAGGACCGAGATAAGGACGAGCCCGTCTTGGATCCCTCTGCTAAATCCACTTGCGATCCCCATGATAACAGTCTCCGCTGTGCCTCGGCAACAGCGGGACCGGACCCAGCAGGATCGCGAACCTGGCCGCTTTCATCGAAGACGGCCAGGTGGGAGCAGAGCACACGGAGCGGAAGCAGCTCACAATCATGACAGTTAGCCCCCTTGAGAGCTAACCGTGCATGCTCCGCTCCCAAACAGACGACGCAACGATTTGAAATGACGTCCGCTCGCCACAGACTTTGATTTACGCTTAGACATTGCACACACACATACGTACACAGACACGCTCGCTGAAGAGCAGAAGCTAACATGTGCGTTTGCCGGGTGCGCCTTTATACTTCCTGGTTGCTCACGTCACCCCGCTCGTGACGTCTCACTTCTCCATTGGACTGATTTCACATGTGCTTCAGAACGTGGTCTCACCAGGGCGTTCCCAAAGCATTTCGACGCAGCTCGAGTTCCTGAAGGGGAAGCTTCATCTTTAGTGACCAAAAATACTTTCATGTGGACAGGATGCCAAGATGCAAAGGGAAATAATGCGTTTTCAAAAATATCCGTTTATAGGTGGACGGGGCTTGAACGAGTGTGCGGCGCTCAAAAATAACAATTTCACTCAACATGAATGTGTTTTAAAGGAATCTGATCTTATCAGCGAAAGTGAGACAGGCAGTAAGAAAAAGGAAGAAAGCAAGAGAATAACAAGCTCTTTTCATTCATGCACATTTTTATGACAATTACTTCGATAATTTGTGAAGGTGCTGTGTGTGAAAACAAGCCATTGATTGACTGCTACAATTGTGACTGTGACTACTGAGTGCACTTCCCAGGAAATTACTGGAAGGAAAAGAAAACAGTAGGGATGAGGGTGACATCTTGATGACTTATCCTACAACATGCTGACACCTTTTGAGGTGTCTGATTAAAAACATTAGTACAGTGAAGAGACAACAGAGTAAAGTACATGTAGTAATGGGATTTGTAATATGACGCATTCTGTACAACATGCATCCTGGTGAAATACCATGTAAAGCCTAGAAAATAGAGGTTTGTATCAGTACTGGGATCTTTCAGACCAAACAAAAAAGCTGCAAGAGCAGGTGTATTTACATTATGTTGGCAGGGGTGGGTAGTCAGATTTGAAGCTCATGGGACAAAGAAAGCATCCTACACTAACATGAAAGTGTGCTGAATGCTCACACAGAGCAACACAAGTCTCACAGACACCTCTAGCTCTGAGCTTGCATAATGCAAAAATTAAACATAGGTGAAAGGTATCATCTGAGCATGAAAATCAGGAACAAAAATGAAGGACAGAGACATGCGTAGAGAAAAAGAAATAATCACTGACATTAAGAGACACAAAATCCACAACATGTCTTACTGAAATTCATGTTTTAGGAATTGTGCATACACTCAAGGCCAATATTAAATACATAAATATTACAGTTAATTGATTAATAGTATCATCCACATGACTGTTTAAGGGAAAATATTATAAATTAAAGTAAGCTGTAATAGCTTACTTTAGCATATGGCTTACTTTGGCATAGCATATAAGTGCCTAGTCATCTTATCCTTCAAACCACAGATACATTATTTGATTAATTTGACAACTCAGCTTGTTAATTAAAAGCATGATAAAATAGAGTATATCCCATGCATACAGTAGGATTTCATGACCTTGATTTAGGACCTCATGGCTACATTGAGTTGTGTGCACAGAGTAAATGTCTGGTGGGTGTGCTGGATCAAGTGCTATTTTCTAAGCTGCTGAATAATGAGGATGGAAGCCATACTGTTAAATTAAAGTAAATTTGCAGTGATTGTGATAATTACAACTAGGACTACTGTGCAGCAATAAGTTGGCAATATACTAGACTCTATTAGATGTTTATTTGAATGCTTGCCATCTTCTGTAAGTGTGAAAACACTAAGTGCAAAAGTCAACAAGAAATATGAAGGAGAGAGATATGCAGAGTGAATAACGGACAAGCAGAGAATGAAAGAATAATTGATAGCAAGAGACAAGAATCAGAGATTTATACTGGGAATGTGTTTGTGTGTGAGAGAGAGAGATTGAAATGAAGGAAAAAGGAGGAAGAAAAATAAGAAAAACACTCAGATCCAAGCTGTTATCATGGCTTGTCCCTTAGGATGGATTAACACCAGTGTGATTTGTAGCTGGAGTGGCTTACTCTGTAGACCCAAACCGCTTATTAAAAAAAAAAAAAAAAAAAGATGCACCCAAAGGCGTTGTTTCCTCCAGACACCTTTTAAAATTTAACACCCCACTGAGTTAGCTTAGAGGCTGCTAGAGTAGGTCAGCTAGTGCTGCCCTTGGATTAACCAGTCATCTGTTTCTCTGATTTTCTCTTTTCCATCCTGTCTTTCCCCCTACCGTCTACTGAGTAATTACAATACATCATAAAGTCCTTGAAAAATTACTACTGTATATGTGTTTACCTCATCTTTTTTGTATAATTAGCTGCCAAAAAAAATAATTGCCTGAGTTGCCTCTGTGTGTGTGTGTGTAAAATTATATCTTCTTGGGACATCATCTTGTTTACGCACCAACCATATTTTGTCCCCAAAATGTTATGGGGACAGAAATCCCTTCAAGGGTGACACACTGAAACATGTTAGGGAGGCTGTAATTAGGCTTCTCACTTTATTTACTTTGGCCCATAAGGCATGATCTGGGCAATTTGTTTGTGTGAGAACTGGTTGCTCTACAGTAGCCCCTGTAGTCTGGAATCATGATTTTCAGAGGGTGGGGCTTGTGCAACCCCATCACACACACCGTAAATCATTTCACCACCTACTTGTTTTGAGGGCAAGTTTCAATATTCTCAGTGCATACCAAAGTACTAAAGAGATCTATAATTTAAAAAAAGTCTATTTTGGATTGCATTTTTTTCCCTCCATGTTCTCCCCATTCTCACCTTGTCAGTTCCCACCCACTAACTTATTCTCCCCTATCACATGACAACTATCAACTGGGGAGGGTGATGGCTAATGTGCTTCCTCTGAGACACATGAAGCTAACCAACCACATCATTTGAACTGCTGAACATTTACACACTTGGAGGACAGTGCTATCTACCCTCTTCCACATACATGAGCTCACAGATGCCCATGATTGGCGAGTGTCACTGTGATTGATGGGGAAGAGAGAGTATGCCATCCCTCCCACCCAGATTTGCTCTCTTGACTCTAACAACTCACAAAATATTAAATGTGCTCTACAGCCAGATTTTGGTGGCATGTAGCTTTTTTTTTTTTTTGACAACTCTAAAGGTTCAAAAACACAACAGCAGATATTGGAAAGAACTACAACACCCATATTCACTTTCACTTCCTCCAGTGTTTTATTCACTGGTTTAGTGACCTTAACATTATTATAAACAGCATTGCCACAGTGATCAAAGTTTGTTAATCCAATGACATTTTCAAACATCCAGCCCACAAATATCAAAGTGGATGTAGCCTTTTAAACTCTGTAGCAGTCATAACTTTGAATTTTAACCAACGCCAGAGCATGTGATGCTACAGCAGGGGTACTGTCAGAAATAATGCACTGGCACTGTACAAAAGTAAAAGATAAAGAATAAAAGCACCTTTTGAGTAGTTCCAAGCCTGCCTCCAGCTTCGTCATTCCCTACCCAAACCTGGGAAGCATTACAGTCTCCTAACAGAAAGCTTCACCAAATCAACAATTATGTAACATTTATGGAAGGAGTCTCCAGTGTCAGCACCTTGTAACAATTAGTAAGTTTCCTGACACAGGAAAGTCTTCAGGACAGAGGAGTTTCTGCTTTCTGATCTCTCGGTAACATGAATGATTGTTTGAATGATACCTGCTATAACGCAAATGATAACAGGAACTAACTTGTATCATGGATGTTTCACAACATTAAATGTGGCTATAAACAGTAAAAAGCATGACATGACGTGTCATTCATTAATGAATTTAAAAGCTGTAATCACTGGCAAATCACTGTGGTTTAAATGGAAAAACAGCAGTCACTTCAGGATGGTTACATCTCACACAACACCGGTGTGTATTATTTTTATATAACTGCACAGTCTGACACGTATTATTCCTTATTTATGCAGATAGAATTGTCCTCCTGAGTCCTGGATTTTTTTTGTCATAGCCTCTGTCCTCTAGAAATTTTTTAATCTTAAGTTTTATTCAATCATATATGAACATTTTGTTGCAGAGGTATAAGCTTTCTCAGAGATGCCATACATCAGATAACTGCAAAGTCAGACAAGATATCAAAGCTAGAGGTGAAGTGAATCCATCCTGTCAGTGTATACTGTTTATGATAGATCCCAGTCCCACAAATGTTTCCTTTGCTGAAGGATCTCTTTCATTTTCTTCTTGCCTTATTGACAAATCTTGTTAATAACCAACTACAGATTAGAATGATCAAATTAAGCGACTAGTTAAATGACTTTTTAACCATTAACTATTCTGGCTAAATACAGGCAGTTTTATTAAACCACTACCACTGGATAATTCAAATTATGTGACTTGCTTCTCTCCTACAGCTATTTTTGTGAGATAGTTTTTGATTCGGGGCACATACAGTTTCATTCAGTCTTTTTTTATAGAGGCAAAAAAAAATGATTTCATTAGACAGTTCGTTAACTGGTTCCTGTAAAAAAAAATACAATAAAATAAAAAAATGACTACATATAAGATTGAAGTGGGTTGCATTTTTAAAACATATGTGGTGGGTCAATTAAAAAGTATGAGAATTAATAAGTAAAAAATAAGTTTTTCAATTTTAGACAAACCATTGGAGGCCAATAAATGTAAATCACATAGGATTATAGATTGAGGGTTCCAATTAATTTGTGTAATACTTTATTTATTTATTTATTTTTACCAGGCCATGGTGTCTTCTTTCTAGCTTCATATTCCAAAGGTGATTTTGTGGTTGAGTACATGGGACGAAATGATTGATTTCACAGAGTATCAAAGGAGAAGACGACTCTACCACACTGCATGTGTTGTATTTATGTCACAGAGGAAAGAGAAAACATGATGGTAAGCTGCTAATTTATTCATAGCCTTGCACCCTCTAATTGTTTCTATAAGTCAAAAGAAATGTGCTGAAGGGGGGATTTCAGCTAGAAAATATATTCAGTTGTTGAGCCTATAGCATATCTGCCGATGTGGAATTAAACGACACATAGAAATGACCTCCATGAAATACGGTCATAGTTTCGTGCCTTTAAAAGAACATTTCATTGTCTTGTAGTTACACATTCGCACCACAGCATTGTCTGCTTACTATAAACAGTCACAGCTTGACCAGAAACTCACCTGACATTAAAAAAGAAACAAAGCATTAGATCTCTGGGTGAACAGCTATCATAATTGTAGAGTTGGATGCTGAATATTGAGTCAGTAAAAGCTTTGCCTTTCTGTCACTCTATTTTATATGAATTAAGTATTGATGCAGCAAAAGAAGATGGCTCTTTTGGTAGGTCGGGTAATAATGACCACAAGCAATCAAATTGCAGACTGAAGTGGATGGAAGGTCACATTTCTGTCTGTTTGCAATGAAAGACATTAACAAAGGAGATGAAATTACATACGATTATGGAGAAAAATGACCGGCCTTGGGAGTACCAAGGTATGCTCCATCTTTGCGTTTCCAATTGGTAAACTTTACTAGCTGGCCTGTACATTTCTTTTCATAACAGTATTATGAGTAACATGTGAACTGCCAAAATAATAGGCAGTGTTGCTACTCATTTTTTTGCACAATAAATATTGTTTTTTGTGCTTTTATCTAGTGCTTCCAGTTCCTCCTGTCATCATTTAATAATATTTATTAGGGCATCACCTTCCTTTGACCTACTTTGCTGCTTGCTGTGATTTATGTACCTCTTAAATGTATCTTACAAAAAAAAACCACAGTAGGACGTTTGAGTGCCAAAACTTTGTCCTTTTGTCCATTATATTGTTTGCTTATGATATATTTTATATATATATATATATATATATATATATATATATATATATATATATATATATATATATATATATATCTTCAGTAACCTTTTTTATCCATCCCAGGAACACTGGGCGCAAGGCAGGAGAATTCACCATGGATGGGATGCTAGTCCAATGCACAGACATTTGCACTCTTTCCTACCTAGGGGCAATTTAGAGTAGCCAGGTCGTCTACCTGAATGTTTCTGGGAGGTGGGAGGAAACCCACACAAACATGGGAAGAGCTCATGAAAGGCTACACAGACAGTAAACCGAGCTCAGGGTCAAACCGGGAACCCTGGAGCTGTGAGGCACCACCATGCTGCCTGTGTGCATCTGAATGTCAATTCACTAAAAGGTATTACCAAAATTTACACAGATTGACAAGATATACCAGCTGAAGTTGCTATGTTACTATACATTGACACTATATTTACTACTATAAACTACTGTGATATCTTGTCCATAGTGTAACAGAAAGGTTGACAGTCATGTCCCTTCTCCAATGTGTTGTGCTCAGCAGTGATCATCAGAGGACTGGGATGAAGAGGATGTGTATACTAAGGAGGTCCCAAAAGTGTCTTTGTAAGTTTTAAACTAAACTAGCATTCATTTATCAATTTACTGTACATCTCATTGATTTACAACACCTTTTGTATATGTTACTCACTTTTGCCCCTGTCTGATTTTTTTGCATAATTTACTACATTTTTTGTAGTCCATCTCAATATTGTTCAAATCCTTATATGGCATAGGATGCCAGGAATTTGACTAGAAAATTAAAATTTTTTAAATTCATTCAATAATTCATTTTCCTGCCACTTTTCTCCATCCCCAGTCACAGATTCCAGTGGGTCCTGGGTCTGCCCTGGGGTCACCCTGCAGTGGGACTTGCCTGACATGGCACTAGGGCAAACCAACCCGGGGGCACTCCCGTAAGGTGCTCACATCACCTCAACTGGTCCTCTCAATTCAGATGAACAGCAGCTCAGACATTTGCAGAACAGCAATACAGAGATCTAGTTGATATTAGAAGATCTTGAAATTGTCTTTTAGGCCTAAGTGAAACATGGTGGACTAAATTATTGCTATTGATTTTGAGATGAAAGACGTAATTCTGGACACTTCTGATGAGCTCTTCGAGTCTACTCCACACAGCAGAGAGTCACAGTGATGTGAAGTGATGAGAGTAGTTCAGAGAGCAGCACATCCCTTAAACCACTAAACCTGAGCAATCAGTCTCTGTCAGACACCAGTTCTGTTCAACCAAGCAAGTCTGTTCGTGATAGCGCCACAGTAGGTGTCAAGGAGAAAAGCAGCCATGAGAATGTGGAACTAACCAAACGTTCAATTCAAGACAATTCAATTCTATTTAAATAGCACTTTAACAATAGATAGTCACAAAGCAGGTTAACAGAAATTCTCAAATTATAGGTCATGCAGCTTGCAGCAGTATTGAGGATGTACAGAAAATGGGTGAGATGATGTCAGGTCAGTCAAAAGAAAAAGTGGTAATGCTTTAAATTAATGTTTTACTATTATTTGACACATTAGTTAAAGAACTTCAGCATTAATATCTCAGTAACATTAACAAAGGACCAGAGTTTTTTTCTCATCAAGCTTGAAATAGTCTTGTTCTATTGGCAGATTTGATAATATGGCAGATTTTTTAAAATTTGAATCATTTATTTCTAGAAAGAAGCAAAATTACCTGCCAATAGAATAAGAAAATTTAAAGCTTGAACTAAATAAAATACACTTGAAAATAGGCTGAATTGTTTTATATTTTATTTATAATAATACCCTAAGAAATATTACATAATTCTTAGGATAGTCTTATAAATAAAATATAAAACAATTCAGCCTGGGTTCTAAGGGTTCTAAGCAGAGAAGAATGTATTTGGATGATAAACATCACAGAGGCTACTATGTACACAATGCAGCTCTACTAAAGTCACTAAAGGCAAGAGGGAACTGGTTCCACACAAACAACAAAAGAAAGTAGAAAGCACTGACTGTATGCATTGTGCATACTGCCAAGGGAATGTTATCTACCGGCAAAGGAGCATCTATAAATTAAGCCTTGAAGATAACATTCCAAAACCTGGAAAAATAATAATAAAAATTGTGTCCAGACTCATTCAGAGGTGGATCGTCTGCCATGAATAAGGCGTAGGTCCAAAAGAAGTTGTGAGAACCAAGAAAGTTACAGATCAGTAGCAAAAAAGTTGCATCATGGGAGACAAAGATTTCATAGATCCACACAACTAGATGTAGACAATCCAAGCTGTCATGCATGTGGATATGAGAATGAAACTAACACATACAAAACTTCTACTCTTGGGGGAAACAAACTTGGAAAAAGTCTAACGAAGCTTAGTAAGTGTACAACAGTTAAGTATTGATTAGCAAAGACTATGATTTGGTGCAGACAGTCACTAACTTCCAAGAAATACATAAAGAATGGTGGTTTATGATTTGAGCTCTGCAACAGCTGCACAAAATCTGGAAGAACAAATCTGAAAGAACGCCTACAGTGTTGCCCTTTACAGAAGATGTGCAAAAAACATGCCTTGCTCAATAAAACACCAGATGAACGTATCGAGCAGTTATCAGTGCCTTTCATGAAATGCTGGTCTGATCATTGATCAAAGATCATTTTGACTCAAATCATCCTGTTCAACTGCTGTAAACATGGAGAGGTACGGAGTACGGAGTATGCCGTTATCTGCATCCTTAACCAGGGATCCACATGCTGATATAGATTGGGCCCTGTCTGAGGTTGAAGGGAAAAAATATGCAGATATTTCTCAAGGAAAAAGTGAAATCCTGGTTCCCATTCTGCATTAAAGTTGCAGAGTGGTGAAGAAAATGTTTCCCTTTTTGAGGTCACATTACAGAAGCTCCAACTGTTGTGCACTTACATTTCACAAAACTATGAAGACAGGCTCTTTCTACAGTTCTAAACCTGAGGGACACAAACTTGTTTGGGACATGACATCAGAATTCACTGGGAATCCTATCACCTTCCTGGGAAAAAAAAAAAATCCTTGCAAAAGTCAGCAAAGTTCTTATGGCACAAGCACAAGAAAGTGTGGCCGGTTTAGGGCAAGAATTTGGATGAGAACCCAAATGGTATATATAGACTCCCCCCCCCCCCCCCCCCCGCCTTTTATTTTACACTCGTTTGTTCGCTCAGTCCTCTATAGGCACACAGATCCCTATGTACCTTCTAAATCAGATGAAGCAAAAGTGTCTGTTGTAAGATCGGACATGATGTCATATCTTTTGATACGATGCTCTCTGATCGATACGTCTGCATACCAAACAACACGTTCAACAGGCTGCATAATAAAGTGAATAGCCTATTCATCATAAATACTGGTTATATTTCCTAAGATATAATACACATTTAAATTTAATCAAGCCCATACTCCCTCTTCTGACAAAACAGCTTATACACCAATATACTAGCTGGTGGAGAGAACACACATGCATGCACACACACAGACTCTCTCTCTTTCTGCTGATTAAAGACAGCATTCCCCAGCTAAATCAGTCTGGGCCATAGTGAACCCTACTGCTGAGCTTGTGGAAGGATAACATAAAGGGGTACATCTAGGCCCTAGACTAGTCAGGTTAATAAAATGGCTTGCCAAATTGCCAAAGGATAATTAATAATAATAATAATAATAATAATAATAATAATAATAATAATATTTTTTATACACATTTCGCAGACTACAAAAGAGTGTTGGAAAGTATAGTACAACATCGCAGATCGCAACAAAAATACAAGAAGAGTTTTTTTTTTTAGAAGTAAAGAAGCCCATCATTTCTATGTATTAGACCTCATCCATAAATTTAAAAGTTTATATCAGTATTAGTTTTGCTATGGGCTGATGATTCTCAGCTAGTGTGCAAGTTGGCTGAAATTGTTCATTACTTAATCAGTCACTTCAGCAGATCCATCATAAGCAGATAGCCAGACACACTACATTCCTGACAGTGGAAGAGAAAGCAAATGTAGTCTCACAAGCCAGACGTCTGGTATTCTTTAGAATGTCTGGAATTTTGTGTCACTAAACATGGCCAAGAGCCACCTACATTCACTGGAAATGGTCACTCGACTGAAACGGGAAAAGCGGCATAGTTAATTATGCAAATGATGCAAACGCACAAGATTATCTTGTTTACTCACCACTGATTTTTTTTCAAGCAAAACTTATTTAATAACTTTTAAAGCCTCTATGACATGATCTATGTCATTGACCTATAGTCAATCCAATGACTATCTTGCTCCAAAAAGCTTATTTTGCCAGCGTTCAAAAGTTTTACAACTGTAGACTGACACACGGACGTGCAGAAAGCAGTCAGACTGCAACCTCCAAGATTCTGAAGGTTGTGGCCAGAAAACTGTACAAAAAGATATCAGATGCTCTGTGCCCCCCTGGGCAGAGCATCAGAGGTTGAGACTACGGTGAATGTAAGGTGTTATATAGTTCGACACTCCCACCCCCGAATCCTAATTTAACTCCTGGTCTTAGTAATATAAGACACCACTGAGGAACTCCCAAATGCTCTGCCATCAAAGATTACATCAAAATAATCTTTATACTTTGCTCCTATTCCTAGGCCTGATTCTCTGCTTTCTAAAAATGAACTGGCATTTAGGACCAAAATTTTACACATACTGGCCCAGGCTCGCTCTCAAAAAAGATGTATTAATTATTTAAAACATACAGTACTGTGCAAAAGTCTTAGACTTCCTACATTTCCATATTAACTTTGTCTTTGATGCTTATTTTATACCTTCTACATTAGTGTTTCAGTAGGAAAAAAAGATTTCCAAGCATTCATTTTTCAACAAATCCAATGTTACAGAGATGTTTTTTATTTTTATCAGATATTGGACCATATTAATTAACAGACCACATTTTTGAGAAAAGCATGATCAAGGGCGTCTGGGATTTTACCTGCAGAGAAAGAAAGAAGTGAGCCAAAGTCTGCAGAAGAACTGTTACAAGTTCTAAAAACTAATCTTACTCAACTTCACACATAAAACCAAATTATAATTCCCTAATTTTTCCATGTCTTTAAGATCATAGGAAAACCACATGTGCGCGTGTGTGTCCACAAGTCTTCAGTTCTCAGAGGGAAGAGAGGCCTCAGTTCCACAAGCTATCTGAGGGTTAACCTGAAAGAAGCTTTTGATCCTTTTTTTTCCCCCCCAGCATGTGCTGAGACTCACAAGAGCAAGCATAATACACAGCAGGCAGGAGAGTATGATTTTCTTTTCATATTCTGAAGCACCATCTGCCTTTACAGATGGTAACTTGCAGTGTGAGATTAGAGCAAAATAAATGACAAGAAATGAATGATATTTCTCTTGAGAAATAGAACAGAAATTATTGGGGAATGCAAGAGGAGATTGCTGAGGCCACACTTTAGAATGAAGTCAGACAGCAGATAAACGCAGTTGATTTTAGGCACATGGCAATGGTGACTTCAGACTTCAAAAGTCAAGGTGCAGTGACTTGCTCTCAAAGAAACCCCAAAGTTTTATGTCTTAGGTTTCTAAAGTCAGCTACTCCATCAAGCTAGCGCTTCACATGCTGTTAATTTATAACCGACCCTTGTTTAGACGACTTGCATTCACAGAAAATAACTGAGACAGGAAGTACTCCTCCTTGCAAAATATCAGTATCTGATAATAATACTGTTGGACTATGTTGAAGCTTTTACTGGATGATTACAGATCCCAGATCATATAAGAACATCTGATGTCATGTAAGTAAGGAGTAAAACACGAGTGGGCATGCTGTTAAAGGAAAATAATTCACCCTGGGGTTAAAGTTAATTATTTTCCTATGGCAGAATCTCCCAAAGCATTTTATTCTTCTTATACCACAGTAACTGGTAGAGACTTGTAATTTTTTAATTTATTAATGAACTACACAGCATGCTTTTTATCCATTTATATGTACGTTTAATGTTATTCACATTAAACATACATATTCACATCCACAAAAGTTAGTTCCTGCTATTACTTACATTATAGCAGCTATAAACAGTCATTCCTTTACCAGTCTCATGAAACCACCAGTTCCCCACCACCTACCTCAACCTACTCTGTCCTGAAGACTTTCCCAAATCAGAAAACTGACTGTTACAAAGCGCTGACACTGGAGACTCCTTCCATACATGTTAAATAAACGTGTCCCAAAAGAAGGCTTCATGATATCAACAATTATAGGTTGTTTTTCTTTCTTAAATGACACTTTTAATTATTAGCTTTGGATTATTTAGATCATCCTCCATACAGGATACTACAGAAACAATAACATATTAGAACAAGCACATTAATATAAAACTGTCATTTAAATTACAGCTGGAACTATTATCATAGTCCTGCTGTTATAGACAGTTAATTAGCACCATCTGACCAGAATTTTTTGTTGATCAGATTTGAGAATTCAACAACGCTGTGGTATTTATCCATTTACGGCATATTGTTCTTTAAAAAAAAAAATACAACATATTCACAATCTCTGCCACACACAGTCCAAATGGTTGTAGGGCATTTCAGTTCAGGGGTTTTGGCCTATATGTTCTGGGCCATATCATACTTGAGGTATGTTCTCATCAAGGTTAAATTGTGGCTGTTTCCGGCAGCTATATTTAGAGGAGTTTAATGCAGATATTCCACAGCTGTATGTGGGCCAGATGAAAGTGGTATGTGTGGGCTGACACTGCACTATCACTCATTTGCTGAGGAGAGAAGTGAAATTTGCAGTAGGAATCTAGGCATGTTGCTTTTAAATAATACTTGTATTTTAAAAAATCAGAAATTTAACTTAAAGGATTATAGAAAACCCATTTTCTATTTCTATTTAGTATTTCACCATAAATTCTGTTTTAAATATCCCATATGTATTAAATAAAAATCATTGCATGTATGAAAATAATTTCAGTTCCTATAGTTGCGATATCTGCCACATACTGCGACCTGCAATAGGACACAGTGAGGTTCCCACTGTGATTAAGTGTCTATGGTCCTTTAAGATTTGCCAATTTGCCAAAGCATCCAAGCCAGAACACAGCCTGCCTTCAAGTAACATTATCAGTTCATGGTCTTTTAATCTATAACTACCCAGGGGCCCGTTTGGCTGTCTCTCACTGTCCCTGATGCCCAATACATTGTAGGCCTTTGCTGAGGAAGTGACCTACAAACTGTCTGCAGACTACTTCACTGAGTACACACTGCACACACACTGCAGACTATCACTTACTGCGGCACTCGAGAACCAATTGTGCATACTCGACTCTGCTCCCCTCCATCTGTGATGAGCTCAACCTTAACTACCAGATTACGTGACTCTGAGATTATTGCAACATCAGGCCCATGGGTGATCGCTGGGATAATCTGGGAACCTGAGCTGGTTCTCTAGATGCTTCTTTAACTGCTAGTCTTCGGCTTTCCTAGCACCTACAGCTGCACAAGAATGGCTAGAATGATTCAAAATTATAACAAAAATTAAATCAAGAGATATTAAATGATTATTTCCCAGCTCATATTCCTTAAAATGCATAAATTAAAATAAAAATTGTCCTTAGAGGCTTTTTAGTTGTTTAATAAAAACAAACCTAGAAACTAACTAAATAAATAAATAAATATGCCATAATGTACGCAGTCATATTCGGTGACCTCCATAATTACCGACAACCTTCATAAAAATGACTCTCAGGGGAGTCGCTAAATAATAATTGCAAGTGCAGCAATAAATTTGAAACCAGTGTTTTTGCACTACTTTAAAAAAGATTTTTCTTTAAAAGAAATTTTTAATGAAACCATACAATATCCCCATGTACAGTATTTGAGCTCAAAGTCATTAATAGCATGTGTTCTTTTTGTATAAGAATATTCATTTTCATGAAGGGTGCCAATAATTCTGGAAAGGTTATAATAAAGTATGAGGGCTCCCGAGTGGCACAACAGAAAATCTTTCTCCATATCATTGAGAGATTGCAAGTTTGAATAATGATGCCACAGACATCAGTGGGCATGAGGGTCAATCACAGCAACACTAGCCAATCGTGGATGTCTGTGAGCTCATGGATGAGTAAAAGGGTGGGTAGCGCTTTTCTCCGAGTGTGTTACGCTGCCCTGCGACACAGCATGTGCATCAGAGCAGGCTGATGGGTGGGAATTGCCAGTCAATTATGTTTAATTAAGCCAAAGATTGTGATTCTAATTCAAATATTATTAGATTTGCAGCCCTACTAGCAGCCTTGTATATAATAATTTCATATTGCATATTTATGCATTTATAACCCTCATTGATGTCTCAAACCACAATCAAATAACTCAAGGTAAAATCTACTGTCACAAATAATCAGTTATGGGTCAAGATCAGTGGTCAAGTCATAAAAAAACTTCTTTTTTTTAACAGAGACCTGGATGCTTTAAATGTCATTTTCCTAGGACAGTTAATCTTGAAATAGTGGCATTAGACACACCGAGAGGAAAAAAAAAAGAAAAAAAAAAAGAGCCAGAGCGACAGAGACAGAGTGCAAAGCTGAAACCCAGAAGGTAGCAGAGATGACACGGAGACAGCGCTTAAATACAAACCTCTTTCCCTCCCTCATGGTACAGCAACCTCCCCTGGCATTTCATCACTCCCTCATTAAATCAAAACGCAGTGCTGTATTAATAGCCCGTCAGCACCGTTAACATTTGTTTTATGTGAATTCATTCAAACCTGGGGTTTTTACAAATGGCACAGCTCGCAACAATCGCGACATGAAAAATTAGTCTTGTATTTTGTTACCCCCCCCCCCCCCCCATATTCGTACGATGAATTTCAATAAGCAACACGACTTCCTGCACCTTTGCTCTGAAGACAATGAAAAATGGCGCCGTTTCTGGTTTTCAGACATATTCCAACATAATGCCAGTTCCTTTGTTCAAGGCCACAGGTTGCACAATGAGATAAGATGATAATGAAGATAAACATAGTAAATTAATGTCTTGACAGAACGTGTCATTGGGTAAATGTTCTTTGGACACAGGTATCTAAAAGGAGAAAAATAATTACTTCACTGGCTAGTAAAGACAGTATCACAAGTCAATGAATATTAATAGACCGCTGTATAATTCAGAGACAGGGTTTCGCATATCCAATCTCCTGTGTTTCCTCTGTATTTAGCACAAGTCCTTTAGCCATATTTATGAGGCAGTGTGTTTCTTCATTTCATAAACACCCAGGGTGTTCTGAATTGGTATTTTCTGAGAGGAGGTGAGAGAGAGCTGACAACAGCTTAAATTGATTTTAGGAGAGGACCGACAATCCATTTCCCCATAGCTGATAGCAAAGGACGAGGAGAAGAGGTTGGGCATTCGGGGGTTGACAGCGCTTTCCTATTTTCAAAGACAAACATGCTCATAAAACCACATTTTCAACTTTGGATGCACAGTAAGGTTAAAATTGCAGTACTGCACAGACTCAAAATCACATATTCCAGATTTCAATATGTAAAAAAGATGTAAAAGCCTGTGGTCAATAAAAGACATTTGATGGAGAAAAAAAAACAGGCTCTGGGAGGATTTAATTAAAGATGTTAGTTTTAGTGCTTCCTTCCTTTATTGCTTCAAAACAAACTTTGTGTCTTGTTAATAATTAGAGCAGTGCTCTTGTGATTTGGTTTACAAGATTGGCATGTTTAATTGGGTTTCAGTTTCCTCTCTTTTTACTGGTTTATTAGGAACACAACCTCATCTGAGAAGGTAATATATTCATTCATTATCTTATCAGGTCCAAATTATTTTATTAAAATAACCTATCTTGGAATGGATAAACCATCTCTCACAAGAAGTTCATGAATGTGTAATAATAGTAGTAGTAATAATCCTTGGATAGAACACAATACCTCTCTGTGCAGAACACAAATCACAGAGCAATAAGAAACATCACTATAAGAAAAATAGTTATGTATGTTCACAAGATAGGAACCAATAGATAGATGATAAATATAGCTACCATTCATTTGTTATGTTTTTCCAGCTTGCTACATCAATAACAAAAGATAAAGAATGTGCCTTGTACAGTGCAAGAATCTGTCTACAAATGTGAACTAACAGAACTAATTGGGTCACAGCTACCAGCATGCTCAGCCTTATTGTTAATTAACAAACTAGTTAATTAATCCCATTCATCAGTCCTGTATGATTTTATTTCTTTTTCATCAAATATCTTGAGCACAGGCTTTCACACTTCCTACCTATTTGAATTTCAGCCACTGAAATGTTTTGGATGGAAAATAGTCAAAAACTGTGTTTTTTTTTTTTTTTTTTTTTTTAAATCAAAAGAGATAAAAGGACAAATTTTGCTAGAAAATAGATTTTTAAATAAGCTCTCCCATGCCAGACAGCAAAGACACATTCAAACAGTCTGAGCAACAGCAGATCAATATTGAAAACATTGCCTGTGTGGAAACATTTCACAGAGTCTACGAGAGACATTAGACAAGTGATTTGTAATCGCTGTTCATGCCTGGTATCAACAAGGGGTTCAACACCCGAGGACTTCTCCAGTCCAGGATTTGATGCACCACCTGAAGACACAATATCCAGAATACTGTACAGCAAAACAACAAAAGCAAAAAGGAAAGTCCCTGTTAGCACAACCAATGCCAGGTTTTGAAAAGATGAAAAAAATCTCAAACAACAGTACCAAAGCACAAAATTAAACAAATGGAATTCTTTGCCTTGGATGACAAACTACTCTCAAGGACCTTGGATTTTGTAGGCTAATAATACATATTGAGCCTTGTTATTCTATTTTTCATGTACATTTCTACCAGAAAGGCACTATGTAGTTGCAGCTACATCCATGAGAAACTGACTAAAAATCTTTATTAGTTTCTGGTTTCAGTTTCTGGTCAGAAATTTTCATTTCAAAGCATCACGACTGATGTGTCATTTTGAGTCACTGCTGCATTGTAATGTTATCATTATTGAGGAACAGTGAGGAAGTGTTTGAAATTGTGAGAACAGCTACTGATACAGCACGAGGGGCTTACTTTTTTTGTCAGAAGATGAGCTATGCTGTATCCAAAGTTCATATAGTGCCTCCTAGATAGAAGTGTTTTTGAGATTAAACAGATTTAGTATTTGTAGCATTCCAATAACAGCTGGGATACATGTGTGTACTCTAATATCTACCTGAATACAAGTGAGTATGCAGTATCAGTATCTGTGGTAGACAGGGAATTAAATTAATGTTTTAATTTCCACAAATTTGGACAGCAAACAGCCTTGCTCAGAATGGTATTTTACCACAGCAAATCCTCCTTCTGGCTAAATAATAACGGTCAGTTGTATAAATATGTGGAGTAGGTTGGTACAAGATAAAAAGTTAGATGGCTATGAATATTTGACGATGCTTGGTCAGAAGCTTTTGGTTTTTTTCAAGCAGCAGCTCATATATTTGGTGAATCAGAATCAGGTAACATAAAATGTTAAACATTCAGCAGCACAATGCATAAAATAATGCAGATAGACTGCAGGTCAAGAGCTTCAGTTAATGTTGACATCAGAATGGGGGGAAAAGTGATCTCAGAGACTTTGACCTGAGCATGGTTGTCGGTGCCAGATGGGCTGATTTGAGTATTTCAGAAACTGCTGATACCCTGGAATTTTCCCCACACAGCAGCCCCTGGTGTACACACGGAATGGTCCAAAAATACATCTAGTGAGCGGCAGTTCCCTGGCAAAAATGCCTTGTTGATAAGAGAGGAGAACGCCCAGACAGGAAGTCTAGTAACTTCTGTTACTAGAAGTTACTAGTAACTTCTGCCAACAGGAAGTCTAGTAACTCAAATAACAACTCTTTACAATTGTGACGAACAGAAAAGCATCTCAGAATGAACAACACTTCAAACCCTGAGGCAGAAGGGGTACAACAGGAAAAGATCACATCAAGATCCACTACTGTCAGTGAAGAACCAGAATATGAAGCTACAGTGGGCACAAGCTCACCAAAGCTGGGCAGGCAAAGATTGGGAAGGAGAAAAAAAAAAAAAACTAGACAATGTTTTTCATTTTTTTCAACTGTCCAGTATACCATCCATCACTGGATGTTTTTTGGGTTGTTTTTTTTTTTTTGCACTATTCTGTGTAAACTCTAGAGATTGTTGTGCAGTCAGCAGATCAGCAGTTTGTGAAATACCTGAACCAACCCATCTGGCACCAACAACCATGCAATGGTCAAAGTCACTGAGATTACAGTATCTGCATGATTTTATGCATTGCTCTGCTGCTACATGATTGGCTGACTGGAGAATTGCATGAATGAACAAGGGTAGAGGTGTTCCTATTAAAGTGGACATGAATGTATAGCAGCATCAAGTTCTCACAAATAGCATGGGGCCTACATTCTAGTTGTCAGTAAATGTGATCTTGGCAATCCTAATGAGGCATTGAGAGACAGAGTGTGTGATAAAGCAAAGAAGCTGTAGAGGAAAACTGCCTCAGATGATATATTGATGGAATGATGAATAACATCGGTGTCCTTTTTTTTTTTTTTTTTTTTTCCGAGCGT
>CM040456.1:5670442-5713883 GCA_022758105.1 Pangasianodon gigas | reverse complement strand
CACATCCACATTTCATAATCTGAAGCTATTCTTCTCCTTTTAGTGCTTCCAACATGGAGGTAAAATTTTCAGGCTTCTAGCTCTACAAGGAAAAGTGAAGAGTAGATTTACTTACTTGTCAAACACTTTCAAACACTTCTCTTTGCTTTAATGGCAACTTGTCATGCAATAGGTATTTTAAACAGAGCCTCGCATGTTCAACAAATCCCCCAGACGTCCCTCGCCCACCGGCACACCTCAGCCTGCCAGCCAGACAGCCGGGGATGGAAGCTTGCATTAAAAACTGCAAATATTCATGAGAGAGAGAGACGTTCTTTAGGGAATGTGTGATCATCAGTTTTTGTCCGTCACTGTCAGTCTGAACAAGCAGACCCTGGGGACACTGTTAGCCTTCGATTATCTGGCATGAGAAGCAAGAACCTTAAAACCAAGCCAAAAACATGGTTATGACTGCTTACATTATAGAAGACTCTCACCCTCAGGTTTTATGAAAGCTGCATTCTTCATGTACAAGGAGATAATTGATGTATTTATGTTTGCAATATGTAATATCGTCAAGAATTTCACTTTTTTTTGTTGCTGTTTTAATGTGACAAACAAGAAACGCAGTCAGTAAATACGTAATCACTGACTAACCTGAGTTTTGTTTGCCTAATACACATTTAATGAGGAGGTCACATACGACAGGACAAACTCATACCTGTGGTTATATCTTATTTCTTCCATTTTTCAAACTAATTGCAAGTCAGAAATCAAGTTGTGAGTGGTGAAAAAAAATGCCATAGAATTGGTCTGAGGAACATGTCATACCTAATTTGCATGCAATTGGGAAAATCTCAATCGAAATGTTGCTTACTGCACCATCCCTTTGTTGCTTGTTGCTGAAATCACAGCTTAGTGTCATGCACGTATGTTTAAAACAATGTTCGTTTGTCCGTCACTTGTGGGTAAGGAATAGATAAGTGAATTAAGGACCAAGTTCCATGCAACTAAATTGTCATTTGTATTTTATTTGGAACAACTTTGATCTAATTGGAATATTTACATATACATTATATATATATATATATATATATATATATATATATAAAATTGAGATCCTGATTACTCTATCTAGGCACATGTAGTATTGAGTATTTTATCTATTAACTCCTTTGTACTCCAAATGCACCTCTGTTTAAAAAAAGCATGGATTTAGAGTCCAATTAAATACAAAGATATTGATTTTTAGTTGGATACCTTTTTTCCCCCTTATTTAATTGCCATTCCCGTTCATTTTTTTCTGTCAGTGACTCCGAGCATGATTAAACTGTAATAAAACACATATTGGCTGAGTGGCTTTCACCGCATTGCCTTTACCTCCAGTGTGATGAAGTACCTATAAAGACTGTTCATGACATTCATAAACAGTAAGAACCCTGTAACTTTAAACCAGTTTGAATTTGATTATCGTCACAAGCAATCAAAGGAAGAGAGGGCATGTCACTTGCTCTGTCTTAAAACAACTGGAAAAAAAAAAAACAAATTACATCAGGTCGTTGTTGCTTATTGATTACATTTTACTCAGAAGTATAGGTCTATGCAACTCTATGTATAGGTGCTGGATATGGGTGTAACATTACACAAAATTCAGATTCATTAAGGTGGTGATTCGATGATGCATTTTCGTTACAGCAAAAATAAACATTGCCTGAATGTGGCTTTTCATTTTCAACTGTATAAAATATTCAGCATTATAAACTTTAATGACATAGTGTTTATGTGATCCATTCAGACTCTTAGCAGCATATACCAAAACGAAGTTTGTGCATTAGAATGTAAAAAAAAAAAAAAAATTGTTTAAGCTGTTACTGGTGTGACTGATAAGGGAGGCGTGTCTGAAGCATGGAAAACAGCAAGCTTAGGAGAAGCGGGTTATTTTTATATCCCCACAGCTTTTCATTTTTAAACCCCCATAGCCTCTTGTTAACATGCTTACTCACACCCAGGGGCAATCTAGTGTAGCCAATCCACCTACCTGTATGTTTCTGGGAAGTGGGAGTAAACTGGAGAACCTGGAGGAAACTCAAACAGATACAGGGAGAATGTGACAAACTCCACACAGACAGTAACCCAAGCTCCAGGAGCTGTGAGGTGGCAATGCTACCCACGTTGATGAAAGAAGTTTAAACCAAAAAAAGTTAACAAAGTAGTTTCTTCATGGATGCTATTGAAAGTCACATATTAATGGGCAATAGTGGTTCAGTGGGCAAGGCTCTGGGCTCAGGAGGTCACGAATTTAAGCCCAAGAACCTCCAAGCTGCTACTGTTGGGCCATTAAGCAAGACCCTTAACCCTCTATGCTCCAGGGGCACTGTATCATGGCTGACCCTACACTCTGATCCCAACTTCCTAACAAGCTAGGATATCTGAAGAACATAATTTAACTGTGCTGCATGTGTATACGCTACAAAGACTTCTAATTATAAAAAGTGACGTGCAAGTTGTTCAGGGTGGATCGGTCCTTTAAGACAAAAGACTTGAAAACAAAAGCACTCATGCTCCTGTTAACGGCAATGCTTCATTTGTGCAAATTCCCAAGCAACTGTCAGATTCCCTTCTTTTGCTCCCTCAACACCAACGGCATCCTCAAAAAAAAAAAAACAGCCTTTCACAGCAATGTCTAAGGGGAGTTTTACCATCTTGTTTGCTTTGCTGCTATGGTTTATCTTCCTCCTTTTGTAATTACACTTGACACTTATTGAGGGTTCTTTGTATAGTTAGTGGTCCTTAGCTTCTAGCTTGGAAGCCTTTCTGATAGAGAAACACTTTATATAGGGTTCTACATAGAACCTTTAAGGGTTCTCCCAGGGGGACAACCATTTCATTTTATTTGTAAAGCACATTGAATTGCCTTGTGTATGAACGGCACTATATAAATAAATTTCCCTTTCCTTAAAGGCATGCTGTGGGAGCATAAGATTTGTTGCACACTGTATCATGAATGCACATGAGAATAAATAAATTTGAGCAGCGTCTTCAATTCACAAATAAGTGCTATAATACTACATATAAAAACTCAAGACATCATGCCTTGTTCCTGTTCCCAAGAAAAAGCAACCAAACACCCTCAGTGACTACAGACCAGTGGCCTTGACTTCACATGCCATGAAGTCACTGGAGAGGCTAGTCCTGAAGCACCTCCGTTCACTAGTTGAGCCATCACTTGACCCTTTGCAGTTCGCCTACCAGCCCCGCATGGGAGTGGAAGACACCATCCTCCTTCTGCTGAACAGGGCTTATACTTACCTGGATGAGGCAGGCAGCTATGCGAGAGTCATGTTTTTCGACTTCTCAAGCACTTTTAACACCATACGACCTGCCCTGCTCAGGACTAAGCTGCTGGACATGCAGTTGGATGCTCCACTAGTGGCCTGGATCACCAACTACCTCACAGGTCGGCCACAGTATGTACGGCTGCAGAGCCACGTGTCAGATACAATAGTGAGCAGCACGGGGGCACCTCAGGGGATGGTCCTGTCTCCCCATCTGTTCACACTCTACACATCAGACTTCAGATACTACTCACAATCCTGCCATCTGCAGAAGTTTTCTAATGACTCTGCCATTGTTGGTTGTATCAGCAGAGGACAGGAGACTGAGTACAGGAATGTGGTGGACAGTTTGTGGAGTGGTGCAAACTAAATCACCTGCAACTCAACATCACAAAGACCAAGGAGTTGGTGGTGGATTTCAGGAGGCAAAGGAACCATCCGAACCCAATCAGCATCCGCGGAACAGAGGTGGACATTGTTGAGGACTACAAGTACCTGGGCATCCACACAGACAATAAGATGGACTGGACTAAAAACACTGAGGCTCTGTACAAGAAAGGTCTGAGCCGCCTGTATCTTCTCAAGAGACTATGATCTTTCAGTGTCTGCAGAACTATGCTGCAGATGTTTTATCACTCGGTCCTGGGAGTGGAACTGGAGTCTTTGGTGGAGGTGTCAGAAAGGACGATGCTGAGGAAACCACTCAGTATAATGGACGATGTCTCTCATCCCCTGCACGCCACGCTGGAGGCACATCAGAGCACCTTCAGCCGTAGACTAAGACCACCGAGGTGTACCACAGAACGCCACAGGAGGTCTGTTATACCAATGGCCATCGAGCTGTATAACTCCTCCCCCTTCTGCAGGGAGTATAGTTGTAACATCAGACACTGAGAATAATAGTATCACTACCAGGTGCAATACCAATATTGTTACTATTTATTACTTTTCAATATTACCGACAGTACATCTGTGAATAATAATGTGCAATACCGTGGGCATTATCATTTTTCTGCTATTCTACCATTTGAATGTGTAATACCAATACCATTATATACATATCGTGTATAATGTCACTTTCTATTTTTCATGCTACTTTTCTACTTCTCCGCTTATTTTTTGTGTACTTACTTATTTTTTTTACTAAAGTATCTCACTTTTTTGCTATTCTATTACGCACTGTGGTTATTTTTACTACTTCATTTATTACTATATTGTCTTTTATGCCTACATTGTTGTGATATATCTGTTTGAGCAACCTCTGGCACAAGAATTTCCCTCAGGATGATTAAAATTCTATCTTATGTTATCTTAACTCAAATTAGTGAGTATAATAAAAAAATAAAAAAAATTATGATAAAGTTGGTATTTGGATCAATTCAATCTAAGTCTAATCAAGAAAAATCAATACCACAATGTGGGGAAAAAAAATCTAGACCTAGATTAATCCTAATTTATACAATGTACCAATAGCCTACACAAGAGTCCTTCAGTGAGCATTATAATCAGCAGCTTAACAATTTATACTCTAATTAGGTACATTGCAATGAGGCAGCTAAGCAAGAGCACAAATGTATTGCATCTTGTCAGAAAGATTTGAGTCTTGGCTATTTATGACCATGGGAGCTTGCTCATTATTCACTGTATTATTTGCAATGATGACCATCTTGTTCTCCATCAGAGCATTGCTCTATGCAGGGCAATTAATTATGAACTGCTGTCAGTCAGCTGTAAATTATCCATTAGTGAGCATGATATCCTGCAAGTGAGAGTAATTCATGTGCTTTTTTAAGTGACTCTAATCGAGGGTGGTTGATAGAAGATGAAGAATAAGAGAGAGAAATTGTTGGAGGAATAATGACAGTCATACGTGCCTAATTTATACCAGGGCTATGGTAGAAAAAGCAATATAGTTAGGAGTTAACCAGTGTTAAACTGTTAACCTGGATGCATACTACTCATACACTAAAGTGGAGAAAAATGGATACTGATGGGCAGAAAGAATCTGTCACAGTACTCTATACTATGTTTGGGAATCAGGATAAATATTAGATATTAAAAGACATCAGTATTTTGGTCAACTTCAATTGTCCTTTTTGTCAGGTTAGTCAAATACTACTACTTTTGGATAGGTGTTTCTCTTGAATGTACAAAGCATCTTAATTTTTTAAAAACTACAAGTAGTACAATGTACAAGTTATCACTCAATATGCCAAAGAGCATTTTTTTTCCTCCCCAATAAAACAAGAGATGAGCAAATGGACACGATAATCTGGAATGATCTGCGCAGGTGTTTTATAATCTCCAATATTAACAAATACTTCCTAGAAGCCCCACCCCCTTCCTCCAGCTCATGCACTCTTGCTTTCCGTCAAGGTAAATGGAGAGAACTTGGATTTTATTTCACATTAATGAACTCTATCAGTGTATGTTATACTTCTTTAATGTTAGCTAAGTAGATGTTTAACATTTGTTTACTAGATTTTTTACAGATGTCCAAATGGCTCAAAATGGCTCTTTCTAGTTTCGGCTAAAAAAAACAAACAAAGATTTGGACCCAAAAAGATTAAAAGGGCCTACAATGAAGTGTCAAATCACATTAGAAGGCAATTAAATGATCTGTTTTTTTTTTTTTTTTTTACTGGCACTCTGCTGCTCTCTCATGCTTAACACTGAGCAGTATCAACAGAGAAAATGTCAGCCATGTGAACATAAGACAATCAATTTCGATTTCTAAAAGGATTAGATCAAAATGTGATTTTTTTTTAACTGTTTACTGCATATTACAGCAGAATCACTTAAAAATCCACCAGCCTCTCCTACTCTCCTTAAAACTGAGATGGTGGAAATGCTTGTTGTCCTGTTCTGGGCAATTAAAATAGTTAACTGCAGTAATTTAAAATGGAAAATCGCAATCAGGGAAAAAAATCCATACCATACAAGCTTAAACTCAACATTTTTTCTTACCATACCTTTAAATAACCTTTTTACCAGTGTCCACAAACCGTCAAACCCTTGAGATGTTAAATGATCTTTCCATTCGTTTGAGTATCTTCAGAGCACTCACATAAATTTTCTTTTATTATACTAATCTACATGCATGGCCACAGCACTCTCTTCATAGTGCACACACAACCAAAAATAGAGATCAGGCAATTCCAGCATTATAGAAGTGCATTCAAACTTGTATTGACTTGCCTGAACAAGATCTGCATTAATGACACAGTTTAAATCCTGTTATGTGATCTTTCAAAGAGACCACAGACCAATGGCCAAAAGTGCAATATTAATTTACATATCACAGACATATAGCAGATTAACAACACTACAGCATATTTTCAATTTTATGACCGTTATACACGATGTTACACAAAATAATAATACTTTTTACCACGATGATTGCTTCTATCATTAACAGATCATTCACAGAGACTAGTATGGCAGACATTACACATAATCTAATAAAAGTCTAATAATAACTGGGTTCGAAAAACATGCTGTTATTTACCAAAGTAAAATGTACAATTGCTGATAATGTGAATTTTTTAACATGTAACACTTTTGGAAGAAGTCTCCCGGTCAGCACTTTGTAAAAGTCAGAGGTAATGCCATAACTTATTTTTCCAATCTTTCCAAAATTGCCTTTTTTTGTCTTAACATGAAGAGGAAAAAAAAAAAAGAGAGAGAGGCCGGAGTGGGAACAACTGTTTATAGCTGCTATAAAGTAAGCAATATGAGGAAACTTATTTTACAAACATTCTATAACATCAGACGTAACTATAAATGGATAAAAGGTACAGTGTGTTGTTCTTTAATAAATGTTGCCAAATTGCTGTGGTACAAGAGGAATAAAACTTCGAGACATGCTGTTATAGGAAAATAATAAACTTTGGGTTGGTAACAGTCATCACACCACCCTGTCGTTGATTATTTTCCTATAACAATACACCCCCAAGTGCTTCATTTCTTACACATAACATGAAATGCTTTTAGTTTTCTAAATGCATGTTGTTTTGGTATGTACATTACTGATGAAAATCCAGAGTGGTGGTTGTGACATGTATGAAACAGTGCTTTTAACAGTGATATAGAAATCACAAGTGCATAGTTAAACGTTAACTAAAGAAAGAAATAAAAATCTCAGGTTTTCCAGCTCCAGCCTCAACCTTTCTGAATACAATAGGTAAATACTCGTAAGGGTTTTTGCTTGTTCTGTTGACACAGCACAGCGTGGCTAGGTCAAAAATGCTTATTTGTGTGGAAGTGTCCTTTATATCTAAAGGATAAATTATTTAAGAATCCGAATAAACCTAAATGGGCCAATTAAACCTGTTTTTTTCCTGTGCTTTTGTGTTAAACTTCTTACTGATAAGTAGAAATGCAAAATACTGAATACCCCCTTTTTTATAAGAGCAGTTATCCTCGGTCTTGTGTCAAAGCTAGTATTGCTACAACAGTTAGTATAATAAAGTTCGAGTGCTACCCAAAACAAGGCCAAGGTACTTTAAAGGGAAATGGTGCGGCTTGAATGGATAAGTATGTATCCTTCAAATAACAAGCACTAACCAGCATGAAAATGGAGAAACTTTTCCCGGTCACTGTCCACTGATCCGAGCCACAAATAATTGCATACTAAAGCAACAAAGCATCACCATATGTATTTCACACCATATAATGATATTAGCATTCATCATCATCATTAAAAAACAGCAAGCTAATGTCAGAAATAAGGTCAGGTGCTCATACATGCACACACAATCACATATTTCATGACACTCATGTAAATGTCTACCAGCCCATCCCTCTTTTGTGCATCCTATCAGAAATGCTCATAAATAACCACATGCACACAGGATGTACCAGAATGTCAGACAGCAGTGAGGAACAGAAACATTCTTACCAGTTTGCTCTCTTCTTCAGGAAGTGCTCTTCTCTCTCCTCCCTCTCATCAGCTTCATTCTATCTATCTGCAAGCACAAGACAGAGACAGAGAGACCGAGAGAAAGAGAGAGAGAACACTGAGTGAGATATTACATGAAGCAAAGGTAAACCACAGCACAACAGGGATGAGTGCCGCTGTATTGGTTTTTAGCCTGGCTTCATCAGGAGGACTGCTGGAGCTTACATGTGGGGAAAAAACACAGTTTGGAAAGGTCACAGAGGCAACAAGAAAAAGGTGGGAGAGTGAACAAAGAGAAGCGATAGATGAGAAAAAGAGAGATAAAGCAAGAATTGGAGACCTCTGAAAAAAAGACACTCACTATCTTTTCCTTATCATCCTATTTATCCTCCAATGCTTTTACATCCTGGGCAGCTCTATAACACAAATATTATACCTTTACAAAAATGTTGGTTTGTTTTGATAAATTTGTGAAAATATTAGTTTTATTTTTGGTCCTAATTGTAATAGGTCAAAATTACAGAATAAAAAGTGGCATCTTTGATTAAATCCAGTTAATTAAAAAAAAAATTAAAGCCATAGAATAACTTTTCTTCTCTGTGCAAACAATAACAATAGTGAATCAAAGATAATAAACCTTTTAAATTTTCATTTTAATACATTTAAAAAACAATATTTTAAAAATGTGTGCACTGTGTTAGCATTATCAACAGCCAGTGATGCATTTACAACAAGCCACTGTAACAGACCATGTCAACGGCGTCAAATTCCAATTCCCAAGCAGTATCCTAGCTTACAACCATGACCGCCGAGGAGCACGCTTCCCACTCCACATGCTCACTATCACTTTCTAGGGCTCCTGATTACTGATTGCACTCACCTGGACTCATTTTCACACACACACACACACACACACACACACACAGAGCTATATACACTCAAACAAACCATCACTTGATGTGAAGTATAGCTGGGTGTTGTTTTCACCTAATGTACCAAGCCTTGGTTCTCAAGCCTGTTGTACTGTTTATTGATCTGGTTTTTGGATTTTGGTTTTTGCCTTGCTAATTCTGTTTGCTGACTGACTGACCTTTTGCTTCTTGTTTTGGATCTGTTTACAGTTTGCCTGTCTTTTTTTTTTTTTTAAATAAAGCATTTCCTGCAACTGCAGACTTCTCTTTTGCCTGGCATGACCAGAACATTTGAATTTTTCAGCAAATAATATACTTGGCATCTCTACTTTTAAGAAAACTTAAATGTATTTTACCAAAATGATGTGGAAAGTAGGCTTTTTATTTAGGCTACTTTCTAACCTTGCCTTGACATCTATCTGCAAAGAGCATTTTTAACGAGGCAGTTTTGACAAACACAGCCATAAAAACAGTCTGTCTGCCCAAAATGTCTAAAACCCTGCTAGCTAAGTGTGACTTCCTCACACAGTGTATCATTCTTTGATTAAGTTATTGGATATCTTTGTGTTGTCGTGAAATAGAAAGTCTAAGCAATTCAGTTTGTAATCAGATACTGGATCTCAAAATGTCTGTGATGCTCCTGCATCCTCACATGTTCATCAAAACAGAGAAAAGCACTTATACACTCTGTACAGATGACAGCGGACAGTTTTAAAATTACTTTAAAAAAAACATTTATCAAAAAATTTAGTCAGCAGAACAGAAATGATTTTTTTCAATTTTTCAATTATCATCATTTATTCAAAAGAGATGACAATGACGCTTGTGTTTAAAGGCCATGAGTGACTTTTACGTCAGGTGATGAGACAGAAACTGTCAGTTTTCTTGTTTAGGTTATAAATGTACCGTATATTGATTGAAATACATGCAAAAGAGAAACATTTACATTCAGGAAAACTTTCTCAAATTATAAAATATCAAAATCTGGCCATGTGAATGGTTTGTCTAGGCCACACACAAATATACCAAATATGGTAAATGTATCTTATTGAAAAATGTACATTTTTATAGGGTAATGAATCAGGCATTTTTGCTCTCAGGTACAGTACATGCTAGACAGAAATCCATTCTGTCATAACATCACCTACAGTACATAAAAAAGTCATATGAAATCAAGACAAATATTATTTAGAGCTTTATGAACTTTCAATCACAATTGTGAGCTGTAGTATTAAATGGGTTAAATATTTTATGAGACTGTTAATTGTTTATTTTTCTTAGTTCCTGTGTGTGTGTATGTGTGTGTGTGTTTAGATCTGGTCCAAGGGGCAAATGGATTTGGCAAATGGATCAACTGCATCTGCATAGTGTGTGTGTGTGTGTGTGTGTGTGTGTGTGTGTGTAAACCCACATGCTCATGTAAAATTCATTAGTAGTTCATCCCTTTGGGCAGTAGCAGAGGAGTTGTTGCGAAGAGTAAACTGGCTCTCACATAGCACCTGCTGAAAACAGACTACCACACTCATGAATTCTTATTATAAGAGTCTGATGAACTGCAATTCATTGATTAGAGTTTTGATTACCACAGGCTGCTGACTCACTTAAAGAACCTTGTCCTTGCTGCTTCTCCATGCTTTCTCTCTACTCCAACTTCTAATCCTGAATCACAAACCATGAACTATGAGCTGGCTGTTGCTGCAAACACCAAATAATTTGAACATGTCTCTCACCTCGGCAATCCAAATCACCTGTAACAGCCTGTCCACATAGATTCTCAGTCAGAGTCCTTTTTTTCCAAGTCAAGTGAATAGGCAAATCAAGCAGGTTTTATTCTCATTCCTCTCATCACAGATGGAAGTAATATTAGGAATGAAATATAGTTCCCTTAGAATCACTGTGCTAAAATTAGCATGAAACAATGTCAGACAAGAGGATAAGTAACACAGTACATGATAAGTAACACAGACAATTCACAATTTAGTAAATAAACCATAAAATAAACAAGAAATGCTACAAAAAAACAGTACTCTGTTGCATAGTAGTATTGATATAGATGAAAAACAAAAGAAAAAAAGAAAAAATGTGGGGCAAGTTGCTCTGTTTATGGGTAATATTTGTCATGAAGACAAGATCCTAAAGATCCCAAAAAAGTACCATAATAATTGTCAATATTATGTCAATATAAAGGCAATGTACCAGTGTGCTAAAATGTTGGTGTGATGTATGATGGTATAGTGTGAATATAGATGATTACATCTAGGTTCACAAATGCCTTAACATTTTTAACCCTTTCTTTTTCTGCCAGTGGAATGGAAATCAACTGATCAGACATTTTCAATCAAGTATAAACAAATGATTTATTTTATCGCCACAAGTCTGTTATAAGATTAGTCAGGACACTGTTGGGTTTCTGTGTGTAGAGTATCATGACTCTGAGTCTAGCTGCTGGTGGGCAGGGTGATGGGAAAGGGGAGGGGTTTGAGTCCCCTGCTGGGCAAACAATTCACACCTCTCCACAATAACACTGGTACAGAGATAAAACAAACAGCACAATTAAGATTTTTTGAGAGCTAAACACCATATATAACTGCCACAATAAAATTATAACATTTAAACTGAGTAAAAAGGCTACATAAAAAAAAGAAATACTTATGAAAAACTGGAAATTCTTAAAGCCCTGAGTGTCTACTTTCATATAAGCCATTAAGTACTACTACAGAATGTGACGTCACAAAATAAATTCAATGCTGAACACGGACACCCCAAAACAGGCAGAAATAAAAGAGTTAAAACAGTGTATAACATTTGTATAACAAGGTGTTTTAAAAACTTTTTTTCTCTGACGTCTTTGTTTTTGTGTTATTTGGATAAACTTCTGAAGATTAGGAACAATCTAAAGCTCTTAACAAGTCCATGTTAAACTATAGTATTCTACAATATATTCCTTTAATATCTGCACTGTACTTAATATCTGTACTGTTATATGGCATTTAATGCCATCCTCTCTGAAAATAAAATATTGTAAACGAGCTATGACACACAGGGTGTGTTGTGTACATTGACATGTATGCAATGCATGCAGGAAGCATACTGATATTTATGCTGAAGTTTCATGCAGTGGTGTGATTGCAATGAGAATTTAAAACATCCTATTAATAATTCATAGAATTTAATGTCACTGTGCATAATAGTAGCCAAGTAGTAAGAATAAGGTCAGCTGCAATATTTCTAACCCAGACCCAGTGGGGCTAAAAGGAAATCGTGAGCTATAACGTCTCCGGCAGACCTGAGTCTGCTCCTGATACAGCTCTAGCAGGAGTTGACCATGGAGGCATCCTTCTAAGGCTCCTCTTGATTCAGAGGAGTAGCAGCTTTACTCCACGTTTCTCTCAGATTGTCAAGCTCCTCACCCTATCACAACCCTGTGGAAGAACTTCAGTTCCACCTCCTGTACTCACGACCTTATTCTTTCAGTCACTACCCACAGCCCATGACCTGAATTGAGTACGGGGACGTAGACCGACCAGTAAACAGAAAGCTTTGAAAACTGAGCTCCTGCTTCACCACAGACTGGTACATGGCTGAGACTGACCAGTTTATTTCTCTTTTTCCACACTCTCTTTTTTTTTTTCATCACATCATTAAGATCCCATGACACTTAAACTCCACCAGGGCCAAGGTCTCTCTTCGGACCTGAAAGGAGCATTCCAATCTTTTTCAGGAAAGAGCCATGGCCTCGGATATGTAGGTGGTGAATTTTGTCCCAGCCACTTCACACTAAGAAGTGAAATGTTTGAGTGTGTCAGAGATCCACCAAGAAGCCACAGTTTCAGTTCTTGCATCATTTAGAAATAGACAAAATGTCCTCTGAGACACAGGAGGGACCCAAACAAACTGCATCTGTTCGTTAAGTGTGTTAGAGACAGAGAAGATTTTGTCCATTTAATCTGGAACACAATCAAAAATACTGGACCCAATTAAAGCCCAATCAATTTGCTCTAATCATGGAAGTCTCAGATTCGAATATTATTATAAGATTTCATGACAGATGGCTGATTTCGCTGCTCACCAAGCTGCACATAAAACTATCCAGCTTAAATGGATTTCTAGGAAGTGTCAAACTTTATCTGATTGGCACTAGGAGATTTTTGAACTGGTTCCTTATCTAAGAATATCTAACTCCTGTTTCAGAATGTAACACCAGTCATTTTTTTAATTATGTACGGCCAAGCCTTTCCAAAATATTCTTTTAACAAAACACCAAAGAAATCATAAATTCTTTGTATGAGCTGTAGCATTATGATACAGGAACTGTACATGTCTCTTTGTCCCAATATATCAGTGAAGATTTTCATCATCTGTGGAGACCACAGAAGCTTTATGTAATTATAATTTTTTAGATAATTTTTGGGCTTGACTTATGTTTATTGTTTAACATTATTTATATTACACAATTTATTATAATTATTAGAGATGGCACCAATCCAATATCCAGTATCTGTATTGGGCTAATACTGGAAAAAATTGGGATAGGACATGGGAGAAAACGGATATCGGATATTGGATTCCTGTAACAAATGGTCTGTAACAAAACAAGATTGGAATTGGATTTTAAAAAAGAAGTTATTTTGGGATGGAAAATGTTTACATATAAAGATGCTTCTTCTGGTTTTAATTCTGTTTGATTTTATTATAGTTTATACTTTATTATATTTACAATGTAAGTGATTTTAGTGTGGAAGTTTGTAGAGTTTAACTGTGAAGTGCTTCAGTTAAAAAAAAAACATTTTAAATCTTAGTTTTGTTTCTTAAAAAAACAACACTGGATGGGTATCAGTATCAGAAAAGAAAAGGTGGTATTGTGCCATCTCTAATAATTATACTTATTTGTGTTTATTATACCCATCTCAGAGATTGAAATTTATATGGAATTCTTGATGTATCCAAAAATCCACTGAGCTATAAACTTTATAGCAGATGACTGCTTGGTCAGCTTATCCATTAAACAGTAGGCCTCTTTTCTTTACAGAAGAGTGCAAATTAGCTAAAACAAGGGCACAACTCAATCATTCTAAAACTCAAAACAGCATAATGAAAAGCACCTAAAAGGTACACATGACCTCAGTTTTGTGTCACATCAACGTGCATCCATGATGTTACTGTCGGCACTGTCAGGAGATCACACATGGTTTGGATGCAAACACAGTTTTATTAAAAGATCAAGCAGACAAGCCAGAGAGTAAAGCAAACTTACAATGAAAAGCAAGAGATCTGTTAGGGCAAACCGGTAAACCATAGAGAACGAAGTCAAACCCAGAATGTCAGTCAGGCTGAAAGGCTCAGCCTCGTCACTGGCAGAAAGCTGGAGAATGTCCAGGTTATTTAGGTTAGGAAGATTAGGTGTGCATGATTAGTAATCAGGGGACTGTGAAAGGGGACATGGGTCACATGACTCATACACAGGTGACATGGTCTGTAGTTTGCTGGCTGAGGATCTTGGGAAATAGAGTTTGTGTTATGTACTGATGTAGGTCATGCCATGATTCACTAAGCATCCCAAAAACAGAGTTTAGGGTTTCAAGGGAGACAAGCAGTGCCATACCTGGAGTATGGAATAAAAAAAATTAAAGAATATTTTTGTGACCTGTTCAGTCACTTCTCCTGCAAATGTCAACAGCAGATAGAGCACTTTTCACACCTGCCTAGGCTTCACAGTTTCTGCTGCTGGCAGTACAAAATATTAGGCTATTTCTAGTTTATCATGGAAACAATGTGCTGTTTCAAGGGATATTTTATCTGCTAGCAGCCAATTAATGTGGCAGAACCCATATTGTTAATTTGCAGTAATCGCAAATTAATGTTTATTAGAATTTTTTGCTTTTTACTGATTTGTATATTATCATCCATCCATCCATCTGTCCATTTTCTGTACTGCTTATCCTACACAGGGTCACGGGGAAGCCTGGAGCCTATCCCAGGGAAGCAGTCCACAATTGCACACATGTTCACACACTATGGACAATTTGGAAATGCCAATCAGCCTAAATGCATGTCTTTGGACTGGGGGAGGAAATCCCCGGAGTACAGGGAGAACATGTAAACTCCACACACACAGGGCAGAGGCAGGATTCGAGCCCCCAAGCCCAGAGGTGCGACGCAACAGTGCTAACCACTAAGCCACTCTGCCTCCGTATATTATCATATTATTCTATACTGTTTTTTTTTGTTTGTCTCCTGCTTTTATGTTATATCATATTGCTTTTTGGGGGCCATAGAGGACAGTACTTGTCCTTAAAGGCAGTAGTCTAGACACACCTGGCAACCTCCAAGGCATGTGAATATGGTTTGGCTAACCCTATATTCTAGCTGTCATAGCCATCAATGCATTTTGGAATGGTGTGTATTGCAAAAGAAGTGATTAGTTTCTACAGTTATTAGATTAGCGTCTACAGTGATGAACAGCTTTCAGTAAAATATCAAATTTATCATCTCACATTATCATAATTCAGACTTTAAGTTTATGCACCACAAAAAGCTTGCTATATAAGTTTATGTATGTATTTGCTACTCATTTTTGTGTTGTTGTTGTTTAACATGTTTGGGGTGGGTTCCTTATTACCATGATCTCCCAAAAACTGACATTGTGTTGTACAGTCATTATATATCAAAAATGAATCATACTGACTCAGGTTTTGTATCACACCAACCAACTACCAGCAACATGTAGATGCAGTTACACATTAAAAAGTTTTCTTTCAATCTTTCCTTCGGCCAGTCTGAGTTGTACAGTCAGTGTTGGACAGAGTTCAGCTGAAGAGTCATGAGGTGCATGGGCAACAATCAAACCAGCCTCTTTAAGCTCAAATACAATATTCTGTTTGTGTGTGTGTGTGGTCAGATATCAAAGTTAGTTGCAGTTTCCTGAAATATTTGACTTTTTTATTTATAGAAACTTCACTTCTTCAAATGGAAACAAGTACATATTAGTGAGGCATTCCTCAGGTGATAGTAATGGTCACATAAGTGACAGAAACCAGTGTTTCAAATCTTTTACAAGGAACAAGCTGAATTACAGATTTGTGTTGATTAATAGAATAATAAAAGTAAACAACATGCCTCCTTATCGATTATGCATGGAGTATTAATACACAGCGAAACAGCCAGTTTTTAACCTTCTATATAAGAGCTTTGCCTATGATGATACACAAAATCCACCACATCTGATTAGAAAAAAAAAAATTCATAAAACAAGGCGTATTACGATGTATGATTTCTATCCCTAGGCTAAGCGTAGCCTGAGGCCAGCTTTAGCCTGAACACACACACATGCGCACGCACACACACACACACACACACAAACGGTAACGATGTTAACGTTAAGCATGCTAAACATGACGGTAGACCTGAAGCAAATACATAATATACAGCTCTAAATCTCAAAAAAGTCACAGCACATGTGCTGCAAAGATTTAAAAAAAAAACATATTTTGGGTCATTTGTAGGATTAATCCAAAAAGGTTCGATTTCTGGAGAAACAGTTTAATCGTGCAATGAAAAGGTCAAGATATACAGTTCCATTCCATCACCTCAGAGCATGAACCATTCAAAGACACTTTCCATTTAACTTTTTGACACTCTATTTACAGTTGAGTCCAAAAGTTTCTCTAGAACTTAAAGGAAAAATCCACCCATAATTAATGTAAAGAATGTAATGGCGTCCAGGATGAAATGAGATGCTTTTTTTTTAAACTTCACCAACACATTGCTCTATTTTCACATTGTAGTAAATAGTTTCCTATATTTCCCACAATGCTGTTCAACTACCTGCTGCTAGGGTTGCAGTAGGATTTAGCCCTTGCTTCATGTCTACCTAGAGAGTGATGCAGCAGTGTTTTAATCCTTTAGTCTGTCCAGCTTTCGTAACTCCTCATCTGTACACTCTGCTCAAACAGATCAGCTTCCAAAGCTTCACCATTCATGCTAATACTGCCGTCAACTCCGAACTCCAAACTCCGAGTCTAGTGTTTGTACCAACATCTCCACTACTACTACATTGGATTTCTCATTAACATGATGTTGAACATCATGGGAACATGGCAAGTGAGGAAAGAAGCTCTTGCTGTTTTGTTTTTAGGAGCTAACAGCAAAACCTGACCGTTATCCCTTAAGTTTGGGATTGCTGAATTTTTTTCTCCTATTAAACAGCACCGTTACTGAGCTAGACATCAGTGTAGCACAAAACCACTAACTTCTCATGGGAATAATAAAAATATAGCACCAACTAACAAATTACCATCAGAATCACTAAAGACATCAGAAATATTTCAACATAAAAATTTAATGTTTGTTCAGGGTAGTGCTTTACTCTAAGCACTTGTTATACTTTGTCATAAGTGCTTTGAGAGACGACTGACATGAACTTCAGAAATCCCCGAGCTTTCATAGTCTTTCAGAACAGTTAAAAGCCTGCAGCTGGCCACCAATCAAGGGAGCAGGTTGTAAATAGTAAGGCGTGATATGTGAAAGCATGTGTTTTATTGCCCTGTCAAATAAAATGGCTGCGCGCTTCCACTGAGATGAAGACGTTGCCATTTTTTTCTGTCGCCTCGTCCAAGGAAAATTGTACAGAATTGCATCGTCTAATGGAAAACTTTTATTTGAAAACATGGTTCGGTGCTCTTGAACTTTTCTCAGAGGTTAATTAAAACAGAATGCTTGCATGACTCTTCTCCAATTATGATTTAAACTTAAATCAGCAGTCTAATTTTAAAATGCAATTAGATCTTATAAGTTAATCTTAGTCCCTAAACACTGATTTTGTATAAACAGCTCCACTGCTCTGACTTGAAAGAGAAAAGCAGCTACAATTGACCAACTTAAACTATTTTAAACTATAGTTAAATTATTTTATTCACTGCATAGCAGAAAGGAATGCTACATTTAATTTTCCATGTTCATCCATCTGTTCAAAAACATCCAAAATATGTTCAGAAAATGAAATATTGTAGTACTTGCTTTCACTATTTAGAAGCTGCTGGCTTTAACAAGAATATAAAAGGAAAAGCTTAGATTATAGTTAGATTATAAGTTAAATTTATTATGACCAACACTTTATGTGATGACCACGTTTGAGGAGAAGATGTGAGACATGGTGTCGTAGATCCCACCGGTTTTAACCCACCATCCATTCACACGTCTTTACCAGGCAATCACAGTGGAAGTGTGTAGACACTTTGGTTTCAAAGAGCAACTTTTCCGAACTGACGCACTTCTCCCCATCCGAAGTGCCTTTCTGACACTCTGAAGGCACCAGAAGCCCATTTGTTTGCAAGCATAAAAAATAAATAAATAAATAAATAAATAACTTGCATGAATAAGGCATTACAGTGTGTTAAGTTATTACAAGCAACCAAAATAGTCAAATAGTATAAAATAGTATATGTTAGGATATCAATACTGAAAATTTAAATGTCAGTTCTAGAGTTTGCATCTTTCTTTCTAAATGTGATATAAATATTCTCCTAACATTTTGCCCTTTGCTTATATTCTGCCTCTAATCTCTTGCATATTCTCTAAGCAGCTTTGGGATTCCTTTAGTAGCATCCCACACATTCTTCCTGATACACACCGTCTTCATTAAATCAGGTCTGGAAACCAAAGAATGAAGTATGAAGTTAAATTACAAAACAGAGCTACTTTTTTTTCACCAACACTTATGAAGAATGTAAACTTTTGCACTGAACTATAACATAGTTCTTTGAAATTGGGTAAAACGGAAAGAATCTTCACCAGGGGCAAATAGAGAACTTCAAAGTGATGAGAATAAGGAAGTCACGTACAGGTTCAGGTGGCTATAAACAAGCTGTGACAGATTAAAGAAGAAAACAGCACACATTTATTAAGCATGGAACAAGGCTCTGTGTTGGTGACAGATGGGGAGAGCAGCGAGGACTTGGGGGTAAGCTTTGCACCGGTGGGCCTCTTCTGGGCTTTGCATGCCACGTTCACGGCTTATCACTTTCCTTTCAACTCCATACGCATCGTTTCAAAGAGAAGTGCTGATTCCCTTTTAACTTTGACAAGGCCTATTACACAGATGGATGGCTCTGTTTCAGAGGGCCTCCTTCACTGAGCTTCTGTGAGTTTATTAAAAAAAAAAAAAAAAAGCTAACACAATGTCAGGCGGCTCTGATCAGATAAGATGGCTGCATAAATCAGTTCAAGTCTCATTGTCGATCAGCTTATCCCAAAATAATCATCACGCACTGTCATCACTGTATAGCATGATACAGTATATACTGTCTATAAAGCTTCTTATGAGAATGTAATACAATTATAATGATTTTATCAAGGAGTCAAGGAGCCTGACATGCCTATGCACTAAGAAGCAAAATGTTCAGCTAAAGGAATAATAATAATAATAATTATTATTATTATTATTATTATTATTATTATTATTATAAACTCATCTGACACATTTTAAGCAGATTTATTTTAATTAGCCTTAAATAGACCCTAATTATGCACATGAATCTTCACTTTCTGTAAATAATGGATTGAAAACCTTTAGAGAAAATCAGTTGTGGCTGTACAAAAGCCGTTACTCTTCTTTCACACCAGTATTCTCTGTCCAGAATGTGTACACTATTGTCTTCCTCTTCAGGTGAAGGTAGACAGCAGAGTTCTGACCTGAGGAATTGTACACTTCTATGTGGAGACACGTATCTTATAAATGTGGTTGTTTTGGTTCGCCAGCGTGCAAACCTGCATATCCCTTACGGTATATATTATTTTGCTCTCCTTCTGTTTTGGTGTCTGGTCCTTTTCATGTATAATGTTCTGTCTAAATGTATTGCTGGCTTTGAAATACACCAGAACATGGTGTTTTTTTCCTGGCATAGCCATGCTGTTCCGTTTGCTCTGTGGTTTCTGGTCTGGTCTTCCTGTTAGAATTTGCAGCTGGCTTGACAAAAGTGCAGTGTAACCACAAGCTTTCAGAGATTTTTTTTTTCTCAGATGTTTGCACTTTTTGTTCTTGGCCAAAAATGACATTTTCAGCCCAGTGGTTTTTCGCTCAGATCATTCCCAGCTTGTTGTTCAGGGGTTTGTGGGAGTCAGACAGCAAATACAGATCACCGCAACTTGGTTTCCAATAAACTACAGTGTCCACACTGCCATCCTTCTATCTGCATTGTTTATGAAGATCAGTTTGCTGTCTTGCGTGTCTCCCTGTGAAGCTGATTTTTATCCAAGGTGTCAGCTCACACAAGACTCACACTTGTTTGAATTGTGTCTCTACGTCTTCCATATGCAGGCTGGCTACACTTGAAAAGAGTTGTGACCCCATTAAGTTTCTGTCTATAGAAGACGTCCTTAGATTTTGATTAATTAAGAAACGTGCATTTTGTGGTGAGATTTGTTCTGTGTTCAATCCATCCCTAACAGTTTTGATTGTCTCAGAAGTTTATGTGCTTGTAAACATACAGTTTACAAGCGCAGTAATTGTGTGTGAAACTTGGTTTCATCAATTTCCAGTTCACAAAGGCCTCAGACATATATGTAGTGTTTTGTGTTTCCCACTATGAGGCTTAAAATATTGACTAGGTATTTGGCAATATACTGTTTCATCATGTTAATACTGAAGACAATATGACTGAGAAGGGCTTCTTTTTGTGTACAACCATAGAGTGGAACCATAGAACACTGAAGAACTAGAAGAATCAACATTTCACCCCTGGATTACTGGCAAAACATCTTCATTAATACTATTAAAATTTCTTTAATAGGACTTGAAACTCTTATGACATAACTACGCAAACACATCTGGAGACTGAAGATTCTTCTGAAGAGGGGACTGTCTGTCTCCTCTGGAGATCAGATTCCTTGACTCATTTGGAGACCTGATTCACTAACTCCTCCAGAGATCTGACACCCTGACTGTTAGATCAGACATTCTGACTCTTCTAGAGATCAGACTCCTTGACTCTTTTGGAGACCTGACTCACTAACTCCTCTAGACAGCTGACTCCCTGACTGTTCTTGAGATCAGACTCTCTGACTCCTCAGGAGATCTGATTCCTCTGGAGATCTGACACCTTGTAGATCTGACTCCTTGACTCTTTGTAGATCTGGCTCCCTGACACCTCTGGATATCTAACTCCTTCTAGGTCTGACTCCCTGACTCCTTGTAGATCTGTCTCGCTGACTCATCTGGAGATCTGACTCTCTGTCTGCTCTAGTGATCTGACTCTCTGATTCCTCTGGCGATCAGACTCTATGATGCCTCCATAGATGTGAGTATCTGTATATAAAAATATCCTGTAAAAAAGTCTTTCTGTCTATAAAAAGTCACAATCATAGAATCTTTTAATTCCCTGATTTGGTGCTGGTGATTGTTCTGCCCTTGGCAGACATCGTTCTTCAACTCTAACACAAATCCCCACAATGCTGTAATGGGCTAAATTATTGAGACATAATCTTGTGCAGCGAAGCATTTCAGAACAGCTGAAGCCACTCACTCAGACTTTGAGCACTATCTAAAGACCTAGTCTTTAATTTAATGCTTCTCATTTAATGCCTCTCATTTAATGCCACAAGGTGATGAAAAAAAAAAAAACAATAAATGTAGAAAAGCCACATAGTGGAAAATTACTCTGGGGACACTATTGCCAGTTCTAAGATGTTATTAAAAACTCACACCCAATATTTTCGGCTTCCAGTATTTTCATTTCATAAACGCTCTGGAGGGCCTCTTCAACGTAGACATGTAAACGAGTCTCTGGAGTTCCTTGGCTCAACCTCCCAGCACTATCTGAATCCAAACAAGCTTCTTTGCCCTGTTCAGCATCAACATAATCAATTCTATCAGCTCCTTTGGCATCTATACTTTTTGGCTTTAGTCTCAGCTGCTTCTTTATGCCTGTCTTTCTTCTTCCTATTTATGGCTCTCCATTGGTAAAGAGCTAGAGTCAAACTTGCCAACTTTCTATATGAAATAAGACTCCATTGATTGTGATTCCTGGAGGTCTCATAACCAATCTAAGCAATTGTACTGAATGCTGATAAAAGGGAGAAGGTGGACACAGAGATGTTGCCGAGGCAAAAGAATGAGAGGAGGGGGGTAGATCAATACTGACCTCTTTCTGCTTTTGAGAATGGTACGTCATGCAGCTCCATCAAGAAAGGTCTGGCATCATCCTTTTTTCTTTTAGATTTGCAGAAGGAGAGACTGACTATGAACATATGAATGAATAGTGATTAAGTACTCCAAACAGTGGAAGATGGCAGTGAAACATGAGAAGAGCATAATAGGAACATAAAATTCAGCTGACCATTCTGACCATTTCCTGAGATAACCTTAAAAATCAGGAGATTAAGCAGAATAGAAGAAATATACTAACTCAGAACTTGCAGATACACTGACAGATTGATTCTTTATGTCAATTCAATCAACTCAGTCAGATTTCCAGGAAATTAAGAATATCCAAGTGTCATGGTTATCCAGAAATCTGTGCTGAGCTACACTACCCATCGGCCCCAGCATGTCACATGACCATGTGAACACTCACACCTGTTGTGTGTTACCCCTAATAAGCACCCATATTTAAGTTTCATTGTCAAGCTTTTGTTGCCGTGTTTGTGTGTAGCTTAGTGTACACTACTCTAATGTATAGTCTGCATGTTTTTCCTTGTATCTCCTGTTCGGGTTTATGTTTTTTGTTTCACTGTTTCGGCTATTTGTTTGCACTTTCTTTAATAAAAATCTGCACCTGCATCCGCTGCCTTTACAAAATCCTGACACCGTGGTGCTATAGAACCATCTGGGTAGTAAAACAGTTAATGATTCAGGTGGTTATATAAGGTGCACGATCTAAGCATTTTTATTTTTATCCTTAAAATTCAGTTTTATACAAGTATAACCTGTATGGCCCAGGTATATCCTGCAGTACCACCTTATAAATCAAAAGACAAGACAGTGCTTTGAATGCTGCTGAAACTACATATCAAATGAGACAACACAACTATGTATAGTTTATGTCACAAAACCAAAAACAACAAAAAAATCAGTCCTTACATCTATCCCATATATGCTATGTAGAATACAGTAAAGACACAGTTCATCACGACTGAGGTGTCATGTTGTCATGTTCAGTTTGATCATCCACTGAAAGAGTTGAATCGCTGAAGCCCCTGTGCTAATAATTATTCTAACTGCCTCCTCTGGTGCTCAGAGAATTGCAGTTCCATTACTCAAAACGCCGGCAAAGATACTGCGATAGGCTCGGACGCCTTCCCTTGTGGCTTATCGATTCTGCAGGTTTGAACGATATAATATATCTTTCTGATTAGAATGCAGTGCTTGATAACACATTGTAGTGTTGCTCAAACACTAGAGTGGAGATATCTAGAAAACACACAGCTTGTCTTCACCTTTTCCTTTATTCCCACACCTGTCTCAAGTAGTTCTAAGTGACTCGATGTGACCAGAAGAAGGATGGAGGCTATGCACTGAAAGAGAAGAAGTACTGAGGCAAGATACTGCAGTAAAAGAGCAATTATGACTCCTTGGACAAATTATTCAATGGCAGAGCCTTTTGTGAAAAGCAGTAAACATCAAATGCACACTTGTGCAATAAAAATCTCATTAAGAAGAAAACAGTGGCAGTCAAAGGTCAAAATCCAGCTGATTAGGAAATTATGAACCCAGACATGCAGGAGTAACCGTGCCAACAGGTTTGAAACAAAAATTCTGCAGGGCTTGGTTTGCCCTTTTAATTAACAGCAAGCAAGCCTGACTAAATCTCATTGCAATTACCAAAGTGTAAACCTGTCATGTCATCTCCTAGCCATGTTACTGAGCTCACAGGCCTGTCAATCACTAGCCTGGCTTCATCTATTACAGTCTGTGCAAGTGTTACACTTCAATTAAGACAGTTTCAGCTGCAGGAAATGCTGATATGTGGGGCAAATATGGATTTATACCTTTAAATATGGCTGTCAAGCTGGTTGTCTGAATAACACCATATGCTGTAACAGGAAAGGAAACTGGAATTCGCCGTTGCCTATGTCAGTCTCTTAGTGGTTAACGTGCAATGACTGATTCAGTTATGAAGAAAAAGTTCCTGCTCTGTAGCTTACAAATTCAGCACGTAGATGGTAAACAGATATAAGTGCAATCATGAGGATCTGATATCTGCTTAGGGCTCTTTACCAGGAATCAGATGATGCTGTTTGTAGCAGGTTCAAGTATAGTTCTTCTGTCCACACTTATTGAGCTCCTAAGCAAGATGTTCAACTTGGAGTTTGTCCAGCAGGACTGCAAGCTGCTCCTTCTCTCTTGTCTATATCCAACAAGCCACCACTGCAAAAGAGCACAGATGATTACTCCTCAATGATTACCACAGGAGCAGTAGGATTTCTATATTGTGATTATACTCTCTCTTGTGACATAGAATATTCTAGCTTTTTCCAACTTAATCTCTACCTTAATCTCACATCTATGGCATGTGTGTAATTACCACAGAGTGAATATCCAACAGTTTCTCTGTAATGAAAACGGTCACCCTGTTTATTTGATTTTTTTTTTTTTTTAGAATTGAAGTCCCATCTCAGAAAAGGACATATTGTACAGATCTTAGATTACAAATATCTTTGACTGAATGATTCGTGAAAGGGTTCCACAAAAATATATATTGCATTAAAGTTTTCTTATTACGTTAAGGTTCCCTGGTGGACTAGTGGCTAGCATGCGGCGCTCTCACCGCCATGGCCCGGGTGTGATCGCCGGTCAGGGAACCAAGCCCAGCCACTGGAGGGTCGTACGAGCCAGTGCACTCTCAGTGCCGGGCCCAAGCCCGGAAAATGGGGAGGAAAATATGTTGAAGTTCTTGTCTTATAATAGACATAATGTTGAAAAGTAATTTCTTGGAAAATCATTGGTGCGTATTCAAAGTGTTATTAAAGATTGGCTTATATTTTTCCAATTCATCTTTTCACTATTCTTACTTACCTGCAAATCTGTTTGTTGCCCTGCAATCTGTGCACTGGGTATTGTTTTGCTGCTGTAACAAGTCCATTTTAATTATGGGATCAATAAATTATCCATTAACTTTCACTTTCTTGTTTGCTAAATTATATTATTCTTATTTCTGTTTATCCATGAGGGAAATGCATTTTTCTTAATCAAAACCCTCACTGAGAATCCGGTCAGGAGGAAAATAACATGCAATAAAATAAAAATCAAAGGAATTGGCCAGAGAACTTTTTTCTAATATTATTAATGTGGGCCAATGTCACAAAAATAATGACAAAAACAATATATATATATATATATATATATATATATATATATATATATATATATACACCACCCTAGCTCTGACTGTAGACAAATAACCTTGAGGAGCATGCAGGAATTTGAAGAGTTTAGCCCTATAGCAAGCATTAGCATTTTATAAGAGAATTCTGTACTGACGCCATTAAAAAGAATGCTCTAGGGTGCATTCATGTTTCTGTATGATTTATTGTCTGACAAAAAGTATCTGACATGGTGAATAAAACTCAGTTAAACACACCAAGTGCGCTGCCAACAACTGAGTTCTCATTATGGTTACAGAAACAGAGGAGAATACACAAATTCTGAGTGCCAGTACAATTTTTAAAAAAGATCCACCTTCCACTTTTCTCTGTAGCAGTGATGAGGCGAAATGACAAGAAAATAAAATAAGGCAACAGCGCCCCAGAGTGGCCCAGTGGCTGAACAACTTAGCTTTTCACTGAATAAATGCTTAGGTTAGGTATACTGAAACATTATAAAGCCTTAGTTTATTTTCCCCAACACATATATAGCCAATTATATAGAATTAATTGAGCTTTTTTAAACATTATAACCTACAACAAACACTAAGCCCATTATTCAGTCCCAAAAGTCAGAACTGTTGGCAGATTCAAAATGGTCGTTTAAGTTTGTTGTTTGTTTGTTTTACTAAAAGATAAGCTATAAATTAATGTATAGATCATCTTGATTTTATATGAACTTTTTTTTTTTCGGCTAGGGAAATTGTTCACCAAAAACCAAAAGCATTTACTACAAGCATGTGCCAGAGAAAGATGCAAGTAAAACAAGTTATAAATGATGCATGTATGTTGTTTTATTATGCATTTTAGTATATTGTTGTAGCACCTTGAGATTTACACCTAAATAAAAGGCACACTATAAATGAAATACACAATTATTATTATTATCATTATTATTATTATTATTGACAGAAACTACCATAACCTGTACATGATATGATCTGTAAAGGCTCTGTAATTAATGCTTTAAACTTACTGTAAAGTGAATTAAATTAAACACTGCCTTTTCCAAAAACAATCTGGTAACACTTTATATTAGGGTTCCTTTAATTAACATTATTATGAGCATTAGTTAATGTGAATAAACTATAAACTTCAGCATTAAATAATATAAGTAATCCTAACTGAGCAAGAAAGTCAGTTTTGTTTAAATGTTAATGAAATTCACCTGCACTGAATAATGCATATGTTCAATTCATGTCCACATAAAATGTTCAGAGATTTTAGAGATGTTCATAAATATTGATAACTTACTGAACTTGGGCGTAAATATTACAACTTGGTTTTCAGCCTCAAACAACCTTATACATGTTCATTAAAGTGGTGTTCATATTGATCTTTGTGGACTTACTTCTTACTGAGTGATAATGTGAACACAGGTTAATGCTGTTTTTAAAAAAAATTATTTCTACTTTGTTAATGTTTCTGATGATGTATTAATGCTGAGGTTCATGATTTGTTCATGTTAATTAATGTGTTAAATAATGTCAGTTAAGAGAAAATTAATGTGTAACAAATTTTGAAAGGGTATACATTTTTTGTGCCATGGGATGTTAATCATAAAACTGAGATTAAATGTCAAATTACAAATAAAGACAAAAAAAGAACTTGTAGCGCCATAAGTAGACTGGAATCATGCGTGGCTAAATCGTGGCATTGTTTCTCACCACTAGAATAAATATTTAGTGTGCATTCAGGTGATTTTCAGTCCAATTTCTGACCATACACACACACACACACACACACACAAATAAACAAACACATATTAACTATTTTAAACTTTTTTAATTAACTATTTTAAAGCTGTGAACTTGTTTTTTTGTTGGTTTTGTTTTTTTTTTTTTTGTTTGTTTGGTTTTTTTTTTTTTTTCACTGGCTAGTCAATTACTAGCAAGAGAATGCTAGTTTCGTAACTACAACCATATGACCAAATAAAGTTTTTATAATATAGATGGGCTATAGTCAGTAACTGTACACCTGCAAGAGTACCTGATAAAGGTGAACTTGAAACGGGAGAGATCCCGGATGAAGACAGTGAAATCGGGGTCTTGTGGGAATTTGGGAAAAAATCTATGATTTTTTAATTTCTTCCCCTTCAAGCCTTTAAGAATTCTATTATTGTCTTTGTACATATTCAGGTACTGGTAAAAAAAAAAAATTCTAAATTATGATTTAGGAAAATACACAATGCACAAAATAATAATTAAAAAAGACTTCTTTTTTAATAGTGTTTTATTTGAAAACTTTGTAGCAAAATTGCTGACATCCCCAAAAAAAAGAATATATAAAACCAACTTAAATTGTCATTCTTGGAAAAAAAAAAAAAAGAAGAATCAGGAGCTCTCTTATTGTTACTTTAAAAAAAAAATTCTTTAAAAATGTGTTTACATGTGTTTATATATTTTGGTAAAGTATGCATTTGGAGTTGACTTACTCATTTTAATAACACAAGATAAAGGTGTTTTTAGACAGGTTCTTTTAAAGAGGTTGTTTAGAGAGGTAAATTATAGGGAGGTTAATCGTTATATACACACCACTCATGACTTATTTACCGTGCACACACACTGAAACATACCATCTTCCTGCTTTGTGTCTCTGCTGAGAGATCACCTGTGAGAGACCCCGATTTCACTGTCTTCATCCGGGATCTCTCCCGTTTCAAGTTCACCTTAATCAGGTACTCTTGCAGGTGTACAGTTACTGACTATAGCCCATCTGTAGCCCTGTGTGCTATATATCAGCTCCTGACAGCCCTGTTCATCACTGGAAAGGCACCATCACACAGCACCAGATATTATTTGGATACTGGATCATTTCTAGCACAGCAGTGACACTGACATGGTGATGTGCACAGCCAGCCCATCCATTAGGCCCATGGTTCTCAATGCTCAGTGAAGCATAGCCAAGGGATCTGTGTTTTTTAGATTTTGTTACAGTTATGGAAAACTCACAACCCATCATTATTACAGCTATATTTATTCTTAAATTCTCAGAGTTATGAGTCTACAAATAGTCCTGTAATTAATGTTAACTTGAATCTAATGACAATTTTAATGGAAGTGTGTGCTGTGAGTGGGAAGTTCTAAAGCCTCTATGGCGCCAATGCTGAGGCCAAATATTACGGTGCACATTTAAATATTGATATTACAATATTTAAATAGCTGGATAATGTTCATTAAGTAGATCTGTATAATAGGGGCCTGTGGATTTCTTTACAGTTAAAGGCAAAATGTTTGCAAACCCCTGTGATAGAAGAAGGCTTAATTTGTCACATATACATTACAGCATATTGAAATTCTTTTCTTTGTATATCCTAGCTTGTTAGGAAGTTGGAGTCAGAGCATAGGGTCAGCCATGATGCAGCACCCCTGAAGCAGAGAGGGTTAAGAGCCTTGCTTGTCCAACAGTGGCAGCTTGGCAGTGCTGGGGCTTGAACCCCCAACCTTCTGATCAGGAGCCCAGAGCCTTACCATTGAACCATCACTACCTGTTTATACCATATAGATGACCACCTAGGGCTCATTCATGTCCAGGGAAGCTCTTGTGTGTTTTTTTCCCCCATAATGTATTGTGTTACATGTTAAATATATTATGTTTTAATTTTCACATATTCTAGGATTCTGAAATGATTATAAAAATGATGATATAACTTGCCTTCTAGGTATTTGAATTTCTGACACATCATGTTAATGTATTGAATCACTGAATAATAAAATGTCAAAAAATCACCTCATGTCAACTAACTGCTACCAATTTCAAAATTATTGTGTTATCATATATATATATTTATATATTATTCAATAATTTTGAAATTGGTAGCATTGGGGTCTGAAGCAGTTAAGCTATTCACAGTGTGTTAAACCACTGCGGCTGAATCTGTGTGGAGCAGCTGAGGTTCTCCTGTGAGTTTGCACTTAGAGCTGAAATCTTGCAGGCAGCTTTGGAGAACAGTTCAGGAGTCTGGACAGGACAGCGGCGTCTCCTCAGGACCCTCTGTCTCACCCCTCACCACAGCAGCGTCAGTAGAACAGCGTTGTGGTTTGTCCAGTTTTCCACTGACATTGAAATATCAAAATATTAAGATTATTATTTCTTATATTTTTATTATAATAAAAAATAACTGACAAATGTTTCACTTTCTGTTATAATCAAGTGACGGGAACTGGAATGTAATGTTACATACACACATGCAGAATTATTGGCACCCTAAGTTTACATTATTATTATTATTAATATTATTATTATTATTATTATTATATCTAACATGCAAAATAATGGTATTTTATCTGAAAAAATTATTCAGAAAAATTATTGACATCCCTAAGGGATTAAAATTAAATTGACATTCTTGGGGAAAAAATCTATGATTTTTTAATTTGTTCCCCTTCAAGCCTTTAAGAATTCTATTATTGTCTTTGTACATGTTCAGGTACCCTGCAAAAAAAAAAAAATTCTAAATTATGATTTAGGAAAATACACAATGCACAAAATAATAATTAAAAAAGACTTCTTTTTTAATAGTATTTTATTTGAAAACTTTGTAGCAAAATTACTGACATCCCCCAAAAAAAAGAATATATAAAACCAACTTAAATTGTCATTCTTGGGAAAAAAAAAAAAAAAGAATCAGGAGCTCTCTTATTGTTACTTTTAAAAAAAAAATCTTTAGAAATGTGTTTACATATGTTTATGAATTTGTAGATATAAAACACAATGTGGCCAGATGATGCTTAAATAGTCTATACTCATATTAGCCCAGTTGGTGGCAATAACTAACAGAAAAACTAACGAAAGAAGAAGGAAATGGCAGAGAATTTTTGTGGGTCATTCCCAACTAAAGTGAGGAAAAACTTACTGCTAAGGGCCATTCTAAACACTTCTCAGTAAAGCAACTAACAGATGGACAGTTATTACTTTATGGAAAAATGGCCACAGCAACCTGCAGGTTTAGCTGTAAATGTGGGTCAAGTTTAATTACAGGTCACATTAACATTATGTTTTGTAATAGTAAACTGCAACTCAAATAAAAATATTACAATACATGTTGCAGCAAGTGAGCTCTCTGATGCAGCTTCCATGTTTTTATTTCTGCCTTAGGTAACCTATAACTCATCCCCAAGCACTTACATGTTTTTATAAAAAACTCACTTCTTTAATTTAAAAAATGAAGTTCATTTCCCCATACACCTTGGGAAAGCTGTTGAGGCGTGGAAGTTATGGATCTGTCTATGAAGCAGTCTGCAATGAAGATGGGAAACGGGTGAATGTCAACACCTACACTGCAATAGAGTCTGGTTGTCTGAATTGTAGTGCATTATTTTTCTACTGCATGATATTACATCATGAGTGATATACAGTCAAGAGTGTTGTTATCAGCAGCTTCATTATCATTAATTTAGTTATTGTCAGTTTCATCATTGTCAGAGTTGCCTTCATTTTTGCCCGTGCACTTGCCCTGAGAAAGGTTATGGTCTAGATTTATGTTTGGTGAAGGTCCAGATTGTTTAATTTTCATTTCATTTAAGGGTCAACATGTTTTTGTAAGTGTAATGGGACTACCTTAAATAGTGCCTGGCTAGCTTAGTTGGTAGTGCACGGGCTTCTTGATCCCAGGATTGTGGATTTGTCTTAACATTTGGATTTGGATAATCACTCTTATAGAAATGAGGAAGAACTGTTAAGAATTGTATTAATAATGTTTTGCGTATGTTTTTTTTTTTTTTTTTTTGCATAGTTTGCAATTAAACGGATTATGAAGGATCCATCAGAGGACTTCTTCATCACCATTGCAAGTGAATTTACTTTACTTCTATGATATTGCTCTAAATTGCTTTAGAGATGAGTGCTGATCTAGAGTCAGTTCCAAGCCAATTCTTTTTCATTGTAACCGCTTCATGGTTGAGATCTGTTCTCTCCAAACTCATGCAACCTTGTCTTCTTCTAATATTAGCCTGGAAAGACATGCACACTCCCTCTAGAGGTGACTTTACTGCAAATGGCATGTATGCCACCTCGTTGTGAGAATGTTCTGCAGCTCCTGGAGTTGTTCGAGACCCCCAACTCCTATATGTTGGTCCTCGACTATGGAAGTCTGTAATTTTTGGCCTGCTCTGTGAACCCCTGGCTCTCATCATCATGCTGCAGGTGGTTTATGCTGCACAGCACTGCAGAGACTGCCAAGTTCTTCACGGTGACATCAAGGCAGAGAACCTGCTGGTGAAAACAGACACCTTGAATGTGAAACTAATAGACTCATCTTGGCTGCGGGGATCTGCTCACAAACGTCCCGTATAGGGAATACACAGGTACTGAGCATCAGTGAGTAATAGATATGAACCGCAGATTTCTGGCCTCTAGAATGGATACTGTACAATGAGTATTATGGCCTTCCTGCCACTGTCTGGGGTTTGGGGATGCTCTTATTAGTTTGGTCAGTGGAGACATGCCCTTTAAGAGCGACTAAGATGTTATTGATAGGTTCCTGCAATTCAAGCCTGGTCTGTCTAGAGGTGGGAAAAGCAGAAGCATCACTCTGACCTGGAAAATTTGCATAGAATTTAGGTATGAGACAGAATATCATTGTCTCGAATATCACAATACAAAATACTCAGATGAATTTTGAGTTTCTTGATTTTATTGAATTTTATATATTCTGAGATATATTGCAATAAGAAGAGTTCTACCTCTTCTTACACACTAGTTGGCAGCACCAGAGACAGTAACATACAGAGCAGGAAGTTTGTGAGTGGGAACCTAACTGCCTCGAAGCATGCTTACTTAATAGTCCAAAAAGCTAAAGTAATCAGAAGGCAAATATTGGCAAATGTGTCAACCACAAGGCCTGCATGACCAAAATGGCCTGTAATGCACTACTGCTCAACATTTTCACACTGTCCAGGATTCACAGCACTTTTGTAGCGCTGCCATCCAAAGAGCAGTTACCGTAAACCGCCTTCTATACGTGCACTCCTGCTTCTAGCTTGAATGTGGTCTGAAACACCTGAAAATTAACGCCTGTGTGCTGTGCTTGATGTAAGTCACACTCGCGTCTAAAAACGATTCAGTGGCGTAACCATAAATTAATTTCAGAGGGATGAAGAAATATACAAAATAAAATCACAATTGTTTTTCTCATCTGTACAATTAAATTGGTAAGTGTGACACACTCGTGCATTTAAGATGGATGTCAGACAGCAGTAGGAGTGGTGATGACATGAATTTGTTATTTAGTCTAATCATTTAAGGCACAATCTACCATATTTCTGTATTAATAACTTTGCACATTACTTTATACATTTATGACACTGAAAAAGATTAAAATAGCATGTTAAAAATAGGAGAAAATTATACCTTATACTATAAATCCTGATCTACTGTTTTTCCAATACAATGTATTGATATTACAAACTGGTTCAGTTTTTTATCATTACAAAAATAAAAGTATTAAAATGTAATATTTTAATTGTGTCAAAATCGTCTCGTGTCAATATCGTCTCATGAAGCCCGGATCGGGATATGTCTCGTATCATGGCTTTAATGTATTGTCTCATGCCTAATAGAACTTTTTTTGAAAACGATGAAGTTGCAGCCAGAGGTTTCAGATACTGACAAAAATGTCTTCAAACACAGCCTGCAAACATCTGACCAGCTTCGACTTCAGACTTCAGACCCAGATCCAGGTTAGTCACGCAGAACCGAATAGACTTCATTAACATAAGACAAGATTCGGTACTGATCAATACTGACTTCTCTAACACTAAAGATCACTGTGCTTATGCAATTATAGTACAATTACATATAATGAAACAATAAAATAATGAAATGTTGTGTTCTATCCTCCACTAATTCTATTATTTTTTTAAATATCTGACCACCTGATTTTCCACAGACCCCCATGTTGTCTCTGAGAGATTGTTGTTGGATCTACACATCCTACAGTAAAACAACAACCAAATGTGTCTAAGCACAATAAACTGATGGTTTTTTCTGACTGGCTACTGCTCACTTTCATTCATTGTTATTAGGTTCAGTAATAAAGAGAAGATTGAACGCAGTAGGGGAAATCACTTTAGAGAGCAGAGTAGTATATCAGAGGCACAGATTAGATTAAAGCCTTAAAGGTACACCAGTGGTCCTTAAGGTCCAATTACACAAATTTTCTCCAGCTTTTCTCTCAACCTCAGTTAGGGGCATTTTGAACTGTATAAAAAAATTCTCAGACTCCCACAGTAAAGATTTATTTTACTTGAATTCATTTAGGAACATGATTTAAATGTGTACAGAAATATTTTGCTACTGGAGAATTTTCCACTTACCTATTTTTATTAAAATTCCAGCTGACATTATTTTGCACATTTTCCAAGCAAAACGTTTCTCAAAAATAGATTATGTTTAAAAAATATTTCTAAAAAATAGATATACTGGTCATAATTAGACAAAAAGTGTTTGAACATACAGTACATCCACTATATATATACCTTGGGACAGCTGGTTAAATGTAATTGCAAAAATGACTTAATAAGTAACTTGAGAAAAGGTCTAGCATCATCTGTTTGCACAAATAATGCCACTCTAATTGGCAGATCAACAAAAAACTAAAACTTCCTTCCTACACTATATATTGTAAAAAAGACAACATACAGGCATAATTGTGAGTAAAATCAAGAACAGGTGAGAAACAGCAGCAAGGATTGCTTCAGACATCAATGCGAATTACAGATGCAACTTAGTGCACAAACTATTCAAACAGGATCAATGAGCATGGGTACAGATGGAGACTAATGCAGCAGAAACCATTCCTCAGCCTCAAGAACGAGAAAGCAAGGGTGAAATTTGCAAAAGAACATGCAAAGAAAGACAGCAGCTGCTACAGAACTGTCTTATTTCCAGATGAACCCAAATTTAGCTTGGATGGATCTGATGGTCAAGTGATTGCATGGAGAAATTCAGGAGAAGAATTCCAGCCAAACTGCATTAAGGGCACTATAAAGCACAGAGGTGGCTGGGGCTGTTTTTCCTACAGTGGTGTTGGTGAGCTTGTGTTCAGTGATGGCGTCATGAACTCAGAAGTGTACAGAAGCATTTTGGATGCAAACTTGCAGAAATCAGTGAAGAATTTATTCAAGCAACAGAACTGGGTAATGTTGTTCAGTAGGCTAATGATCCAGAGAATACCAGCAGACTTGAAAGAATACTTCCCAGAGCCCTGAATTAACCCTATAGAGCGTCTATGGATGCAATGGAGAGGCAATTAGTAGATGCTCTAGTGTAGATGTTGGTTTAAACTTGGAGGAAATTTCCCTCACAACTGTTACAAAAACTCTGATCTCATCAGACGCTGTCAAGAAGTTCTGCGAAACAAAAAAAGGCAAACTTAGTACTGAACTTCTGTAAACCGCTGTAAAAAAAAATCTATTATATGTGTATTTTTAAACATAATTTATTTATTGGGAAATGTTTTGTTTGAAAAGTGGGCTTGTGGTAGCTTTCTTTAAAATAAATGCCACTTGGTTTGACATGTTGTTTTCTCATGAAGTGAAATTCAAGTGGCCAAATGTGTGGCTTAAGTGGCCAAATATTTTGGGGGCAACTGTATATTATATATTAGATTAAAATCCATATTAAATGAATAAACAGTAGTTGCAGTAACTGTGGTGCTTCAGTGGAATCAGTCAATGCAATTTTCTTCCTTTTCACATAAACAGATTTTAAAATACTAAAACTTTACTTCTGATTGAGACACATGCAAAAAAAAAAAAAACATTTCACTTCAGTAAAGTGTGCAGTTTTCTTAAGTATATACTGTATATAGCAGAAAATGTAAGAAATTTCACAATGTGAAGGGTTTTTGCAGGCTCTCTCACATTTGTTTGAAATTAAAATATATTCAAATAATGTATTAAATGGGCCATGTGAATGATTCTATGTTATCATGGCATGGTGTTACTGTAGAATTGTTGTATAGCTAATAATTGAGATGAAAATATACTGAGTTATTTAAAATGAATTTAAAGACATTACAGTTGTACTGCTACAATATCTAAAGAGATGACCTTGATTAATGGGACATTAGTGGCTATGTAGTGAACAAAGCACAAGCTTTAATGTTTAGGGTTCAATAAGTAAATGAACATGGTGTGTGTATACTGGTGTGTTTGCCTGTTATTCCTCTTCCATTATTATGGATGTATTTACAATTCTGGTTTGGGTGTTCTACTGTAAATGATACATTTGGAAACTAATGTCATTTACTAGGGTCACAAATGTCTCAAATTTGCTTCATACAGTGTTTATATATATATATATATAAACATGTATATATATTCGGTATCATTCAAATATTAAAACATGTTAAGATAATTGCAATTGATGTAACTATAACAGTCTATAAATGCTCTTTGTCTTTTTATATGAAATAAATAATATTGGCATTAAAAATGGTATAAATCCAGGAGATATATATATATATATATATATATATATATATATATATATATATATTAAATGAATTGCTAATTAAATCAATACGTAGTAGCAAATAAAAGCTACATTTTTGTAGCTAGAATCAATCAGCTAGAATTTTACAACGCTGGAACTTTACTTCTGACAGAAATACAGTACACACAAAAGAGAAACATGTTGCAGTTAAGGAAAACCTGTAGTTTTCAGAACATAGTAGAAAATGTTAATATTTTACCATGTGAAGTGTTTTTCTAGGCTGCTACCATTTCTTTTTTAAATTAATATATGTTCAAAAAATAAATAAATAAATAAAAAACAAGTGAATAATGCCACATGATCATGGTGCAGTGTTAGTGTAGAACAGGCAAGAGCATACTGCAATGGGATCATTTTTCATAATGAGAGTGGCTTTCATAACCCTTTTTTCCTGTTAATTACTGTTAAAGTACTGTTAATATAAGCACAAAGGGATTTTCACTACTACAGAGTGTAGGTCCACTGCAGTCATCTGAAGACTAAAGCTTTAAGGCATGATTTACACTATAATGTTCTATTAATGCAATTAATTAATAGAAAGAACTATTGAAAAAGATGGCAAAAGAATGATGTTACATTTGTATAGGAGGTTTATGCTATGCTATTTATGCTTTTCTTTTTTCTCGTCACAGTTTTGATGATATCCATAAATCTGCTGATCAAAACACTGATCTGTTTATATCTTTTGATGATACAATCCAAGACGCATCAGGACATAACCCGTGAGGCAAATTTGCAGACAACAGCTGATGTCTGGAGATCACAAGCACTCCAGGAGGGAAGAGATTTTGTTCTGGTGAACAAAACTGTTTATATACTTTAAAATATGAAGCTTTTTTTTTTAATTAGACTGTGTGTGCCTTCTTATTGCAGCCAGGTGCACTGACAGTAGAGTCAATAGCAGAAGCTTGTTACTCTTCTGATTCAGCCAAAGATTTTCAAAGCAGCGTTAATGAGGTAAATCATCACAATGCCTGGGTCAACTTTTGGCATTTTTTTGGTGCACATTACCATTTTGACAACGAGGAGTTTTTGTCTGGATGGGATCCTATCACTGAAGGAGTCAGTGTGAAGCAGCAGAGCTATCAATCTGCCAGAGAGACGCTTGGTAAAGTCCTACACACTTTGCAGGTATGTCACCATTGTACTGTTGAATAGTGGGATTGCTAATAATTGAGATGAAGATACACTGAGTATTTTAAAATAAATTAGACATTACACTGCATTGCACAATAGCCAAAGAGGTGTCCTGGTTAATTGGGCCATTAGTTTCTGAGTATTAAACAGAATGCCTGGGTTAATGTTTTGGATTCGATAAATAAGTAACAGACTAATTTAGTTTGCAGTGATTGTGTTGTAATTCTGACCCTGGTTCATGTCTTTCGTTAAGGATTTCTACAGTCATAGTAACTGGATTGAACTGGGAAAGAGAGAACCTTATTCCAACCTGATTAAACCAGATACCCCAATCAGCAACATACCAGGTAGGTATGTGGGTGTTTCTGTGCTGGTGTGTTTGCCTGTTTTTCCAGTTACATCACAATGAACTTTCAGTTCTACTGTAAATTATACCTTTGAGAAAACATTAAGATGTTCTTAGAGTATGTATATATATATATATATATATATAGAGAGAGAGAGAGAGAGAGAGAGAGAGAGAGAGAATAGGCTTGTTTCAGGAAACAGTTTCTGAATTGCTGCTACTAATGCTACATCTTGGACAAGGTATTAAAAAAAATAACACCACAGTCAGGCAATTGTATTCAATATATAGTCAATTAATAAGGAGGCCTAGCAAAGATGGTCTACTACTTTGACCAGCTCAGCCTGTGTTTCAGAAGCTGGTATTTTGTCAGATCAAGCTGGATTTTTCAGCAGGGCACATCCAAATCAACACTGGTCAGTCAGAAAACTCCACTAAATACCTCCAGTTCTTAATAACACTGTTTGTCTATGTATCTGTAAATCTAGAGACAGGTGACAAGTTAAAAAAACTAACATAGATTGTCTAAGGTTCACTGCTTCACTGCTCCTTGGCAGTGACACTCAGGCCCTGTGACAAGAGAGGGAATTGATATTTTTGAGTGTTTTGTAATGATTTAATCTAGCATGATACTCTCAGATGACTATTAGTCAGTTTTGCAGACACAAGTAAAGCTTATTCTTAGACTTCCTTCTAAGCAATGGAAACTCTTGTTTACTTTGAAATACTGTTTATTGTGTCCATGGCTAATCTGAATTATTTTTGAATATTGGCCCATTAAGTGGAAATTAATGTAGGTGTACACCATGACAAGTGCAACTGCACTACAGAATATATATATCAAATAATGAAAGTGCAACAGAGAAATTTCATTTCATTTCATTTAATACAACATACAACATTCTTATCTGTTTTGCCAGGTTCAGAAACTTGCAGGTGTTGTTATGGTGACATCTGTGCAGGAAACATCCTGGAGGAGATCACTGCAAAGCAAAAACTAACATCAGGATACGTCAACTGGTCCAAACCAAAAGGTAATGTTTAAGCAGACTTTGAGCCGATAAATAAAGTCAGATGTAATTGGTCTGAGATAAAAATACAGGGAAAAAAAATCTGTTTAATTTCCTACTGCAATGTAAATAAAGAAATGTAATATTTTATCCTCTCTGACAAACAAATCTAGTCTTTTGCATCTTCACATTTTCATTTCATCTTAAGGAAAGTGCAGTCAAGGAGGATTACTTAAGTGGGAGCAAGGTGGCATAAATAGGGATACCGACACCTCCAGCCATGGTTATCTACATTATACAGCAGCATCAGTAGCCACTAATGCTAGCAGAGAACTACTGCAGGATATTAGAGTGGCAGTTGGAGATTCTGAGTTTCTTAGGTATTAGAGGAAGTCTGTCACTATATAAAATATATTAAGTAATAATATAAATAAAATCACAGACACATTCATGCTTTTATGTACTTGCTTACTTAAGTAGGTATGTTCATTTGCCTGGTAAGGAGATGTGTCCCTGCTTCATTTTTTTCTTACTCTTTTCCCTCTTTATCTCCCGAATTTGTCACCTGTCAATTCCTACTCACCAGTGAAGGCTAACAAGTGCTTCCTCCGAATCACGTGAACACAACCAAAGGCATCTTTTCTAACAGCTGGTTATGCTACATCACAGGACAGTGTAACACTCTTGGAGGAAAGCGCTATCTACCCGCTATCAGATGGCTAGAGTTGCTGTGATTGACAGGAGAGAGAGTGTCTGCTACTGTGAGATGGCTGTGGCACTGATGGGATTTGAATGCATTCTCTTTTGCCACCAGTTAATCACAGCAATACTTTAATCATTCCTTAAGAAGAGTTCTAAAAATGACGTGGGTAATCAGTCATATTTGTAGTCGATATGGGAGTTATTTCCTCTGCCTCCTCTTCAGCAGCAAACTCAGGCTAGTCTAATCAGTAGTACAGTTATGTGCATCACTCCTCGTGTTTTTCATCCATCAGACTGAAGGGACTCAGCCAGACTTCAGTGCTGTGTTTTGTTATTGACACCACTGGCAGCATGTCTGATGACATTGACAAGGTTAGAACAGCTACCTCATCCATCATTGACAGTAAAACCGGCACAGCAGCTCAACCTTCAGAATACATCCTCGTGCCATTTAATGACGCTGGTAAATTTGGAGCGTTGCTTATTTATAACATATTAATTCTAAATAGCATGCTATATTTCTAATATATGCTGCATGTGATTGCATACAGATTAAATACGGACGTAAGATTCAAGATTTTATTGCAATATTAACAGGGAATAGACAGTGAAATTCTTCCTTTGCATTTCAAATTCATATCAGACCACATTGGACCACCTTGTTATTAATTATTTTCCTACAACATCGGTTCATTCCAGTTATCACTTACATTATACACTGCAAAGAATGACATTTTAGCAAATTAAAATATCTTAAATATAGTCAAATTTGTCTAGTATTTCCTTTTATAAGATTCATCTCTATAAAACATAAGCCTATTAAACCTCTCTTTTATGCACTGCAAATATAAAATAGTCTTGTTTTATTGGCATAATTTTGCTAAATTTAAGCACTGATTTCCAGAAATGAGCAAAATTATCTGCTAATAGAGTAACAAAAGTGAAATTATGATATTATGATAATTGTATGGCCACTCTTTTATACTGCAAATCAGGAATGTGTATTTTTTGTAACTATGTTATAAAGAAAAGTTTACACAAAAAGTGCTTGTAATGTTACTGACAAATCACAAAGCATAAAATCCTCTGTTCTTGAGACTTTCCCATAGCTGAAAACTTGCTGAATGTTACAAAGATTCATTTGAAAACTGAATGTTACAAAGCGCTGACACTGGACACTCCTTTCATAAGTGTAAAATAAACATCTATTCACAGAAAACCTGACCATATTAATGATTACACATTTTTAATCATTCTTTTTTTAAAGTTGGTTATTTTTGTTTAAAGTTGACTATTTATTTAAAGTGTTTGTTTTTTTTCCAAAGTTGACCTTTAAAAAAATTTGACTTATTTAAAGTTGATGTCTTTTCTAAAATAGACTTTTTAAAAAAGTTTACTTTTGTACTCTTGTTTGCTTTTTAAGTTGGCATCTTTTATTTAAAGTTGACTCTTTGTATTGGGGTGCTTTGCTTTCTGTAGAACTGATCACTTACAGTATGAATGTAATATAAGTACACTGATGATGAGCAACCTGTGTGTAAGTGTTTATTGCCATCTACTGTATAGATAGAAATGATGCACTAGTCACATTTTCCTGCCAAGGAACACCCACACATGCACAATCAGATGAGATTAGATCAGATCAGTAATGTAGTCAGTCAGTCAGTCAATCTTTGATTCACTCAGTCACTTAGACAGTGGTGACTAATTACAAATATGCAATCATTGTATCCTTTTGGTTCCAGCTCGCCCTCACTGGAGACTGACATTTTTGTTTTCACAGATGCTGATAAAAGATAAATGGTTGACAAGCACTGTGCGAGCACTGACTGAGAGAACAAAGTCTGTAGTGAGTACATGAAAATATTCATCTACATATTTTTATTTAAAATTTTTCACAAAAAAAAATCAAAATCATATAAATTATACTGTTCAATTATTTTTCATCTTACCTCAGTTGCACTACATCTGAATAAATATGAGTTAATATGGGCAAAACAATCATTAACACTTCTTCCTTCGCAATCTGAAGGTGACCTTTATGCTAACTAATGGCTTTAGTACTCAGCGTCGCAGAAGGAGTGCCGAGCCCGTAGATCTCCAACCTCAAGTCTCCGGTCAGCTTTAACGCCACTCTACCACGACCTGGCTCAGGCCCCTGGGGGCAGGCTACTGAGGTTACCAAAGGAACACTGGCCCAGGCTACTGACATTATTGCAGTTACCTCCAGATCTACACTGCTAAATAAAGGCATACTGTAGACAAATTCATTTTCATTTCAGCTGTATTTTAAACATCACTTGGACTGGCATACTCTGACATTCAGGGTATATTCCTGCCTTACACCCAGTGCTCTAGGGATAGGCTCCACTCCATTGCAACCCTGAACAGGGTAAGGCAGTAACTAAAGACATATATATGAATGAATGAATGAATGAATGAATGAACATTAGCATCACTGACATGCTTTGATAATATTTTTCTTTCAGTTATTTTAGTTGATCTTTATTTGTCTTAGCCAAAAGAACTGTCCAGCCACTGTTCATCCTCACTCTTTAGTAAAATCTTTAGTAAATAATGCAAACAACTACAGCAGGAGTGTCCAGAAGTATCCTGAGAGGCCTGATGTGGATGCAGGTTTCTGTTCAAATCAGACAGGAGTGACACCTGATAATAGAATTAAGGTCAAGATCAACTGATGAATTTAGTGGAAGGAGGTGTGGCTCTGGCTTAGTCAGGAAAAAACCTGCAGTCTCACTGATGCTATATGGATAAGATTGGACATGACTGAACCACAGACTATAAATTTTACATCCTAAATTGGTATTTGACATGAAATGATATGAGCGCTGTTCCTTCACTGCTTATGCCTGGTTTCTCATTTCTGCACAGCTTGCTGTTATCATTAAAGCTCTGCACAAATTTGCAGGAACTGTCTCAGTGCTGTACTTTTTAGTTTTCTAGCATTGAGTAATGAGTAACACTCCCTTTTCTGCTTCTTCAGGTGAATCGATTCCACGCTGTAAGAAACCTAGCAAAAGCTTTTCAGTGTTTGTGGATTCTTCTGTGCAAAACCCGACAGTGGGCACAGTGCAGATGACATAGTAAATCTGTTCGCTCCTGAAAATACTTCCTCTGGAACTGATGTCACTGTGACGATCCAGGATGAAGCACCTGATGGAAGCGACTCCTGCTATGCTGTGCTGCGTCTTGCTGTTGTAGCTCCGGTAATTACTCACATTACATTAAACATTCCAGGGAGATCTCCAAGGCACTGTCAAAACCTAAATTTACAATAAATACAATAATGAACAGAAAGACATTTAGGTTTCAGAGCTGACTGGTCATTATCATGCCATCATGCCTCCCTATGACTGCTAATCTGATTATCATTTTTATGTGTGTGGTGGTCTGGCATTTTGACAGCCAAAAAAAACCCCACACACTTCAACTTTAAGAATATATTTCACCAAAATGACAAAAACGGTCAGTCTGCCTAAAGATGTCTACAACCTTGCTAGCTAAGTGAAATTTCCTCACACAGGGAATCTAACACTTTGATCAAGGTGCTCTCTACCTTAGTGCCAGAAACAGACATAAAGTCTAATCAGTTCAGTTGGTAATAAGATACTGGCTGTCAAAATGTCAAAGCTACTCCTGCACCAGAATAAAATCTTTAAATTTAAATTCCTTCTATTTCCTTTAAATTTAAAATGCTAGAACTTTATTTCAGGTTGAGATGCATGCAAAAGAGAAATATATTTCTGCTCAGGAAAACATACAGGTGCTGGTCATATAATTAGAATATTATCAAAAAGTTGATTATTTCACTAATTCCATTCAAAAAGTGAAACTTGTATAATGTATACATTCATTCCACACAGACTGATATGTTTCAAGTGTTTATTTCTTTTAATTTTGATGATTATAACTGACAACTAATGAAAACCCCAAATTCAGTATCTCAGAAAATTAGAATATTACTTAAGACCAATACAAAGAAAGGATTTTTAGAAATCTTGGCCAACTGAAAAGTATGAACTTGAAAAGTATGAGCATGTACAGAACGCAATACTTAGTTGGGGCTCCTTTTGCCTGAATTACTGCAGCAATGCGGCGTGGCATGGAGTCGATCAGTCTGTGGCACTGCTCAGGTGTTATGAGAGCCCAGGTTGCTCTGATAGTGGCCTTCAGCTCTTCTGCATTGTTGGGTCTGGCATATCGCATCTTCCTCTTCACAATACCCCATACATTTTCTATGGGGTTAA
>CM040456.1:5656427-5667650 GCA_022758105.1 Pangasianodon gigas | reverse complement strand
TAAAAAAAAAGAAGAAAGAAAGAACAGCACAGCCGTAGTTTATTATGTAACTAAAAGATTGATCTATTTTACAATACTACGCCTTTTTAGAAAGGACGAGCTACTGTGAGGCAAGATGATACAGTACGTAAGTGGGACCCGTAACACAAATGCTCTACTAAAGCGCCTCATCCGTCAGTGGGGGGGTTCAAGTGTGATTTATAACTTCAACTTCTTCTTACGGCCGCGGCCATCTGGGGTCCCATCCTGCTTACGTTTCTGTGCCTGGAACATCAAAACACACATTGGTAGAGTTTTAGTGTCCTATATAAGCTAGATACACTGCAATGAGTATAAATTATCATGCCATCATGCCTCCCTATGACTGCTAATCTGCAATGCAGTGTAAATTAAAACATACACCTGAAATACAAGCTTCTAAAAGAAAGCAGCAATTTAAAAAAAAAAAAAAAAAAAAAGTAAACTCACTGAAGAATTGCGAGGTCCCCGTTTCTTCTTCTCCGCCTTCTCCCGCTCTTCCAGCTCCATGTTCTCACGCTCGATTAGAGTAATCAGTGTGTTACATCTCCTCTGTAACTCCTGGAAACACACACAAAAGGCTCAATTTTAAACACGCAACATTGAGAATATAGCGTTACTATTAGTTTTGGAGGCACTGTCGCACGTCTACTGAACGTGGTGATCATCGCCATCATCACTCACCATGGCTGTGCGAGACTTCAGGAACCAGTCGAAGCGGAACTGAGGCGAGTTGCGAATACACTGGCGCAGCTCGTCGTAAACACTCTCCTTGTCGAAGCCCAGCTTGTGCAGCATACAGATGAGGAAACGATCCTCCTCTTCAGTGTAGTTCTTCCCTTTGTTGGTCCCATAAGAAATCCTTAGCTGATGGAATGGTGCCTTGTAGCGGCCAATCTGACCAAAAAAAAAAAAAAAACCACACAAAAAGATACAAACAGACTCTTTAATGAATGGAGCTTTACATTGAAGGTGTTATGTATATAAACACATTATTCACAGAAAATCACAGATTCCATATTCTGATGTAAATGTGGAATCACAACATGGGAATCATGGTGGCTTGGTGATTAAGGCTTCACTTCTAAGCGGCTTTGCTTGATCAAATAAGATAGCTACTGCTATTATGACTTGACTTGAGTGTTTCATGTATTATAAATATCCTATATTATTAAATGTGATCATTGCTGTTTAGCCCAAATATAAACCATGCAGATGGTCACAAAGAGTGCATAAGTATAAGCATCAATTTTAATCGCAGTTCTTGGTCAACAAAATCATAATGTTTTGATTATATGTCCAGGGTGTCTGAAAAGTCAGGAACCAATGAGAGTAAAACTACACATATTTAGGTTTGTATTTATTATTTACAACATATGCTCTACATAGTCAACCTTATGCTCTAAGCATTTTCTCAGCCGCTGTATCATGTTTTTCAGAATTTTGCTCAACATATTTGCTCAACATATTCCCATTCCAGTGGGTCCTGACTTTTCCGACACCCTGAAGGAAGACTAAAATCTACTAAAGGAAAGCACATAAGCCCAGTCCCTTACCTTTGAGTCCAGTGCTTTCTTGATGCTGATCCTCCTCTGAATCCTGGCTTCACCTCGCTCAATCTGAGCCATGATCTTCTCAATATCCTGCAGCTCATTGCAGCGCTCCCAAAACACAGCTACACACACACACAAAATTCAATTCACCTCAACTAAGCAACGATGCAAATAATGGGTACTGTTTGAACGTGTGGAAGACGAGCGTTACTCTACCGGAATACTCCATGACTTCTTCAGGTGTTTTGCCTTCCACTTCACGGGCGATGTTTTCAATATCGTCTCTTCCCCATTTCTCATTAGCCTTAATGAACTGGTTGAAATCTCGCTTGTTCCAAATGGTGAAGCCCTGTTGAAAGGTATTATAACTTCATAAAGGAAATAAATACATTCAGAGGTTTAAGTAAAATGTCCAGCAATCCTTCAGAGAGTTGCAAATTTCTATACCAATTACTTTTTTTTTTTTAACTGCTTCTTATATACAGTCATGGGAAAAAGAAAGTGCACCCTCCTTCAATTCTGTTTTTATCTAACATAATTTAATTGTGTGGTCCTCACCAACTCCTATAAACAAACAAATAATCACAAATGACCAAAAAAAAAAAATCAAAAATCATCATTTTCCCCCCCAAAAAGTAGCCCAACATTCAGAAACCAGGTGGGGAAAAAGTAAGTACACCCTATAATTCAGTAACATGTAGAACCACCTTTAGCAACAATAACTTGAAATACAAGGTTTTCTGTAGGAGTTTATCTAATAATCTAATTAATCTAATAATATCTAAGTTCGTTTAATTTTGGTCCACTCTTCTTAACAACATTGCTTCACTTCATTGATGTTTGAGGGCATTCGTTTATGCACAGCTCTTTAAGATCCCACCACAGCGGAAAAAGGGAGGGTGTACTTTCTTTTTCCCAAGACTCTAGTCCTGTACATTTGTTTCATGAAAGACAGTTTCATCTACATATAATGTTTTAATCAGATTGCCATTACAACTGTTACACATAATATTTCTAATTGTTAAGTAGTGATGTGCCTTGTGTCTAATTTGTAATGTTCAAATATTCATAAAAGTTCATCAGTAGGTATTTGGTTAACTGTGGGGGGGGGGGGGGGGATCTTTTGCATCATGGACTCAAGTATAACTTTTCCAGTGCAATCAGACTCTCTTGTCAGTGGTGCACATTGGTGTGTGAGGGATGTAATACAGAGAAACAATGACATGATATTACGCACGCCACATTTCAACCAATAGCAGCATAAAATGAAAAATCAGGCATGCAATGTCACTTACAGTTTAATACGGGCTTAATCTGCAAACCCGAGATACCCGATTTGTGTCCAAAGTAGTTTCAAACTTTTTAAATGGAGTTGTTTACTGAAACTGTATTAAAAATACCATAATAGCAATGGTCTCTGAAAAAAATATATAGACACTGCATTTCTTTTTAAAATGACTCAAACTACTATTATCCATTACTGATAATGTGACTTTTTCCAAAATGAAACTATGAAACTCTACTCCTTTATTTTCTGTACTAAAATAATCTTGGTTCATCATGAAAAATGTGTTAAATTGGTCTGATAACAACAAGCAGGTGCAGGAGGTTACCTGCGACAGGAGGTTCTCCTTCTCCTCCAGCTCTTCTTCATTTAGAGGTTCTGCTTCATCAATCTTAGCCTGCTCCTCCTTCTGCACCTGAGCAGCATTGGGCAGGTCAGGATTCCTCGGCACCTGGTAGTGAGAGTTAAAAACACACATGACTTCCTCTCTACAGAAAGAACGTTTCCTATCTTACTATACAGCAATCTGAGAATCGCAGCCTAACAAATAATTAAAGGGGTGAGAAAGAGAAAGGATAAACACACACCTTGTAACCAATAGTTTTCCTGTAGTACAAGATCTCCTTCTCGAGCAGCTCAAAAAGCCGAGGTGGGAAGAACTGGAAGTCTTGAACGTTGGGCTGTTTGGGAGGCCGAGGAGCCTGAAGGAGAGTGTAGAGAAAGCAGGAATATTTGAGACTTGTTCACTAGGAACAGAATTCAAGTATTTTAATGCTCCATGGTGAAGTATTTTTTAATGCTTTATTGTGTTCATTATTTAATGCTTCATTATGGTTAATCAAGCCAAGCTGGGACAGAATACCTTTGGTGCTTTAGGCTCACTAACACGCAGGGCCTCCCTGAAGTAGGCATCAACAGCATAGTTCGCTTTACGCTCTCTTTTTGGTGGCTCAATCCAGTTTGTGATGACCTGAGAAACAAAATACAATGAAGTTTATTTACAAGAAAGCTAAAAATGTCTATCAAATGTATTTGGTTAAGATTTCTTCTTTATTAAAACGAAGAAATTTTGTTCTTTAGCTCTAGTTATTTAGTCTGATATTTTGGAAGGAAATATCACTAAGCAATACTTAGTCTTACAGTTCATTTCACTTTTACTTCAAAATTAAATTATATTTAAATGATATCATCATAGGAGGTAAAGTCAGTCTACTGTTACCTTTTTCTTCTCTCGGTAATCTTCGCCTTCAAAGTTGTACACGCTGTTTTCTGTGTCCATGGTGAAATTCCTCAGAGAGCCTTCACCAAGTTTCGACATCTTCTCCTTCATCTCCAAGGTCTTAAAGATTAAGGACCACAATTTCAATTAAAAGGCCAAACTCAGTCCAATACTGCCCATTTTTCATATTTTATGCCACAACACACTACAACCAAAACATCAGGTGCAATTGATTCAGTGTGTGTTTGTTCTGTACCTTCTTTTCGCCTCTCTCCAGGATGACATCAATGTCTTCATCAGTGATTTCACTCTCCTTAGAAGCAAAGACGTGAGTGGCGCCGTGCCGAATGATGGACAACATCTCGTCTTTGCCCAGCTTGTTCATGTTAGGATCAACCAATCTACCTGGAAGTCGGAGAACAGCAGAAGAGTGTTTAAAGAAAGCCCTCGTTTTGATTTAAGCATCATCTGGAAGCTCCACCACTGGTCCTGTAAGGTCCTCACCTTGCTGGATGACGATGGAGTCTAGACGTAGTTTCATTTCGGCACGTTCCACAATCCTCTCCTCTACAGTGTTATCTGTAATGAAACGGAACACGCGTACTTGTTTCTTCTGACCAATTCTGTGAGCGCGGTCCTGTATGACAAAAAAAATAAATTAAAAAAAAGAGCCCGATGAGTCTTCAAACCATCCAAAAATTACACAGTTTTGCTCTGTTTAAATAAACTTCAAGTTCAAAGTTGCTCCAAAAAGTCCTTCATTAACCTGAAAGGCGGTAAGGAATCATTATTAATGATGTACACTGACCATGGCCTGCAGGTCCACTTGAGGATTCCAGTCAGAGTCATAAATAATGACCACATCAGCTGTAGCCAGGTTAATCCCCAACCCACCAGCCCTAGTGCTCAGCATAAACAGAAACTTGGGGCTGTTGGGCTCATTAAAGACATTGATGGAGACCTGAGGAGATAAAGGGAAAACAATAGGACACAAAATCATTCATTAGAAAGTTAACACTGCATCTTTACCTCAGTGATTTAATTTCTGAGAGCCTGATTTAAATGTTTAAGCAGCCAGGTCTTAATTGAAATTAACCGTTTTGGTTTCCTGCAGTAGTGTTAACATCTCTGGCGTATCTAGAAGCTACTGAAATAATCAAACAAAAATGGAGAATCCAAAAGCTTCCCTTAAAGCTGGGCGTACCTGTCTCTCCTCGTGAGGCGTTTGTCCATCCAGGCGGCAGTAGCCATAGTTACGCCACATACAGTAGTCTTCCAGAATGTCCAGCATCCTGGTCATCTGGCTAAAGATCAGCACACGAGAACCTTTAATCAGGGAGAGAGATTAGATTAGATTAGACCAGGAGGATCAGACTCATTGTCAGGTGGGCTGGATAAAAATAACCTGTAGTAGACCCATCGGAAAAGGCGTATTCTGAATTCACAAATATATTCAATTACAGTCCACAAGACAATTTTAATACAGAAGACAGATTCTAAATTCATTCGGTGGGCCGGATAAGATTTTTTTCTGCTTTGTAGTCTATAAGATAGATCCAGTCATGGCCACCTTTCCCCACGTGTACCAGCTTACCTTGTTCCTTCAGCTTGGGCAGCAGTTTATCAAGGACGGCCATCTTGCCGCTGTTGACGACAAGATGGAGGTCAGTGGTGTAAGGTGGGCCGGGCTCTGCGCCATCAAACAGATACGGGTGATTACAGCACTTCCTGAGCTGCATCAGCACGTTCAGCAGACGCATCTTATCCATCTTCCCTGCTGAGTTCAGGATGTCAATGTCCTTCATCAGGATTTTAGTATACCTGTCAGGAAAGATAATGTGGCCCAGGTAAGTCCCAGCGTCTGGATGTTTATTCACCATTTTGAGGTCTTGACATTTCTGTAATGATGTTTCCATACCATTCTCTCTGCATCTTGCTGAGCCCAACATACATCTTGACTTCTTTTTTAGGAAGCAGAGATTTCTCCACATCGGCTTTGATACGCCTCAGCAGAAAAGGACGTAATACCTACACGGTTAGAAGATTAAAAATTTAGGTTTAGAGTAGTTTCCATTAAAAATTCATTCTTGCAGATGTTCAATAATAATTCTGGGGGGAAAAAAATACTCACAGTGTGTAAACGCTCAACCAGTTTCTGGTCTCCAAGACAGTTATTTGTGTCAAACCAGGAATCAAAGTCCTACAGGGTGGAAATAGGAAACAAAACTTAAGTAGAAATCTCAAAACAGAATTCATCCCAAATTAAACTAGCTGAATTTTTGTCCAAAAGTGCAGATGCCTTAAAATAATAAGGCTGCAAGTGTGTTTACATGACAACGAGCAAGCCACTCTTGAACCCAACCAGATGTATAGCTTCGTTAACTACATTAATACTTTTGTAAGGAAGCAACGTTTATGGAAGGAGTCTCCAGTGTCGGTACTTTGTAACAGTCAGTAAGTCTTTAGGAATGGGGAATTTTCTTGGTAATATGACAAGCTGTATTTTTTGTCTTTTTACCTTCAGAGCAGAGAATAAAAAGAGAGGCTGATAAGGGAAAGATTGTTCATAAGCGATAACAGAAATTAACTTATGACGTGTCGTTGATTAATAAATTACAAACTGTAATCTTTGGCAAACTGCTGTGGTATAAAGGAATAAATCATGTACTGTATCGTGAAAATCAACTTCAAGGTGGTAAAAGTAAAGCCACTTTGAGACGGGCCACATTATGCCACCCTGTTGTTGATTATTTTCCTATAATATCATACCCCTTATTTAAAATACGCTGTATACCGTGTAGACCACTTGAGCATTGTAGTAAAACACAGATAAAAAAGCTTTGGTCAGTGGTAGTTCAATGATTAAAGGTTCTGGGTTACTGAGCAGAAGGTCAGGGTTTCAATGCTGCTACTGTTGGACCCTTGAACAAGGCCCTTAACCCTCTTTGCTTCAGGGTCACTGTATCATGGCTGACCCTGCACTCTGACCCCAGCTTCATAAAAAGCTGGGATATGCGAAAATAAAGGCTGGTTATTCTTGTATGATTTTGACTGTGTATACGTTGGTTCCAGTTTGAAACGTCTGAATATATGAATGCTTTCTAGTGGTGCTGCTTCGTAACATTTAAGAAACATTGCTTGATAAATATTTTGCTGAGTAACTTCCTCATTCCTCAAGCTACCTCGGAGGAGTTGAAGACGTCAGGCAGGAGGAAGTTGAGCAGAGCCCACAGCTCGTGCAGGTTGTTCTGAAGCGGGGTTCCTGTGAGCAGCAACCGGTTGGTGGTCTTGAACTCTCGCACAATTTCTGACAGCTGATAGATAGATAGATAGATAGATAGATAAGAACCTTGTATTCACAAACTGGCCTTACTCAGACTTTCTGGTATATTCATAGAGCAAGAAAGTAAAATAAAATTTACAATAGAAAGTAATGTGTTTTGTACATATTCAATAATAAATTATACATAGTTGATGCGAACCTTTGATTTTTCGTTCTTGATACGATGGGCCTCGTCGATAACCAGGTACCTCCAGTTAAACTTCTTAAAGACGGCCCTCTCAATGATGAGCATTTCATAGGAAGTGACGCAGACGTCCCACTCTCCCGGCAACAGAGTATCACGGATGAAAGCCGTCTGCAAGCAGAAAAGCGCGATTAAGACAAATACAACAAACATAAAGCAGTCAGTGTTGTGTATAAACATTTCCACAGTGTCAAATTCCTGGCATGTGACTCATCGCTCACCCTCTCGTCCCTGTCTCCTATGAGGCAGACAGCTCGGAGAGAGGGAACCCAGCGCTTAAACTCGTTCATCCAGTTATACAGCGTGGACTTGGGAACCAGGACCATGTGAGGCCCGGGGATGTTCCTGTAGTGTTTCATGTAGCCCAGGAGAGAAATGGTCTGTAGGGTCTTTCCGAGACCCTGAAGAGAAAACAGAGGAGAGAATTTTACTTTTCAGGCTCGTTTACTGAACTTACAAATGTTTTTGGCTCAAAGGAAAGAACGATAAGGTGCACAGAGGGTTTTAAAGTAAGGAGCAGGGCGTCGTACCATTTCATCGGCCAGGATCCCGTTGATTCCGTTCTCATACAGTGAAATCAGCCAGTTCAGTCCACGGATCTGATAATCTCGGAGTTTGCCCGTTTTCACATCTGCATGAAAACCAATCACATTAGAGATCAGAAAGTTCCCAACTCACCACAAAGGGACCCTAAGGATCTTATTCTACATTCACACCGGAGTGTTACATATAGATCACATTAAGTTAGGAATAAAATGCTTGGCGACATGCCATTATAGGAAAACAATTAACAGTGGGGCAGAATTACTGCTTCCACTCCGAACTTGATTATTTTCTAATAACATCACGTCCTGAAATGTTATATTTCTCTTATACCAGTGCGATGACATTTTCAAACATTTATTAAAGAACGCCATACTTTCTATCCATTTATTAGACCTTGCACAACATTAAATGTGAAACAAGTTAGTTCCTGTTACTTATGTTGTAACAGCTATAAACATCATTCCCTCAGCTGCCTCTTTTTTCCTTTCTCTTGAAGTTAATGAGACAAAAAATTGCAGCTTGTCATGTTACTAAGGAACCAGAAAGACATTGTCATTGTAGAAAACTTACTGATTATTATAAAGTGTTGAAACAGAAAACTCCTTCCATACATGTTAAATAAACCTTACATAAAATGACATAAAATATCCTTACATAAAACTTCATTTATATATATATATATATATATATATATATATATATATGAGATAAAGTTTTTCTTCCAACAAACACTTTTAATATAAACCTCTGATTTGAATTAGAGCCGGAACAATTGCCTGAGCAGCTGTTACAGAAAATTAATCAACACCTTCTAACCAATCAGAACTGAGAATTCTACAGTGCTTGAGCTTGCAGTGTGAATGTGGTCTTATGCCTGAATTTAACCAAAGACAACTATTCAGCCCATATACTGCACATGTATATACGCATCACTATTACCTCTGCAATCCATATGACTAAATTATACTACCAAAATCTCACAAGCATGAGTGTGTGAAGGTTTTAACTTACAGGACGGAGACTCGTCAAAGCGTGTGCACACGTTGGCAGCTTTACTGCTCTCACTGAGCAGCTCCTCATCCTCCTCCTGCTCAGTACGACGGTGACGGTTACTGTGAAAATCAAAGTGTCAGTCAGTGTGAGCAAACCAAGGTGCAGCACCTGACACGCATTATGGTCTTCACCTGCTAATTCAAATGCCTGAAGCAGGAACATTCACATCTGCCCTGCTTCAGTACATCAGGTTTAAGTCATCAAACCAAATGATGATGATGATGATCATAAGAGAATCATAAAATCCCCCAAAACATCTTTTGAGGATGTAATTTGGACAGAACAAGCTACGCCAAACACACAACCTAAAGGCACTGATCTATAGGTGTTGATTTAATGCTTTCGATTCTGCAGTGTTAATGATTTACAGCAGTAATTTATAACGATAACTAAAAAAGTGTGCACTCTTTATGGACAAAAATACAATTAAGTGCTGAACTTTTAAACCAGTAATACAGTTGGGTTAGTGGTTGCTTAAAATAACCACACATTCATGATTACACATTTAACGAACTCATGATGTAACATTTAACAAGACATTATCAGTAGGATTTCCACTGAAGCTAAATTAACCTCTAGAGTAATTTCTCAAAGAGTAATTTGAGATTACACATCATAAATATTTACATTGCCCACAGGTCTGTATATTTTTGAGGCTGTTTTATTGTCATTCCCTCAGAATCACATGTCACGTCACACCGAGCCATGAGCCACTCACCCTGCTTATTCATTTTATCAATTTAGTTGTTGTTTGTTTAGTGATTGGAAACGTAATACTGTTTAGGACAAATTTGTAACTTCTGACTACAAGCAGGCTTTGGGTCATGTTAAAATTCACACGCAACTTTCTCGCATTTTTCGTCTTTAGACTCGCCGAGTCGTCACACTTCAGGTCATGTGGTACAACGCCTACGCTCATTGGTCACGGTGAAAATGAGGGAATAGTGACGCAACACAATAGTGAATGCTACAGAAACAACACTGTCGTTGAATCGAATGGCACTAAGAAAAGAAGAAAAGAACGGAGATCATGATATTTGTGCAGCCCTAGTAGTATCTCTGATCATCATATGATCATATTACGTCTGTCTTATAAAGTGCCATGTTACAGAATAATAATCGTGAGGAATAACGGAGACAAGCAGGAGGAAGACTTACTCGCCGGCAGATAGGAGGTTCTGTTTCTCGTCCTTTTTAATGCGAGGGCGGCCGGGCTTCATCTTCAGCGGAGAGGTAGGGGTCTTCTGGGCAGCAGGCTGAATAAAGTGAGCGAACACCTCTGTCTGCTTCAGCAGGTACTCGAATCTGTTGGTCCGGTCTGTTTTCTAGTGTGAAAAACATTGAGGGGGTTGAGGACAGGAGGATTTTTCTCCATCTGAGTTACCGGCTATGATGTAAACCCAAAGCAAACAATTACCACTTTCTCTTCATAACCTGCTGACTGCTCCGCCTTCGCCTTTTCAGCCGGAGGAGAGGACGACTGCTCACCTCCATCCTGCACTGCTTCTTCAGCACCTGAAGCACCATCCTTAGAGACAGATACGGAGGGGTTATTCCAAGTGTCCTGAAGAAATAAGGGCCTCTAAAAAATATAATAGTTACTGTTGTCTGTTACTGTTGTCTATTATGATGGCATATATTTATATATGTGTGTGTGTGTATGTGTGTATGTATGTATATATATATATATATATATATATATATATATATATATATATATATGTGTGTGTGTGTATATGCATATATATACACACACACACACACACACACACACAGACAGGTCCATAAGTATTTGCAATTTTGCCTTTATACACCACCACAATGGATTTGAAATGAAACAATCAAGATGTCGATTGAAGTGTAGACTTTCAGTAAAATTTATTCTGTAATCAATTCTCATAACCTGGAACCCCTAGCTCAATTAAAAAGAAAATGGGAGGTGGAATTAGATATAGAACTCTCAGAAGACATGTGGCAGTCTGTCTTAAATAATATTTATTCATCTTCAATTTGTCTAAAACA
>CM040456.1:5604943-5656327 GCA_022758105.1 Pangasianodon gigas | reverse complement strand
AATGGCTGTAATTCCTAAACGGTTAATGCAATATTTTTGTTAAACCCCTTGAATTAAAGCTGAAAGTCTACGCTTCAGTCACATCTTGACTGCTTCATTTCAAATCCACTGTGGTGGTGTACAGAGGCAAAATTACCAAAACTGTGTCACTGTCCCAATATTTATGGACCTGACTGTATATATATATGTATGTATATATATATATTTTTTTTTTCCCCCAAATCCATTGTGGTGGTGTACAGAAGCAAAATTCTGAAAACTGTGTCACTGTCCAAATACTTATGGACCTGACTGTGTGTATATTCTCTTTATTTTTTTCAACACAGAGTCGGAGCTCCATTGATTCTGCTTTGCTAGCTTGTTAACATTAGCATCACAGCTCATATCAAAGGATGTTATGAGGGTTTGTTCATTTCTCTTTCAAAATAGGAGTCATGATTTAAAAAATAGTAATAATAATAAATAAAAAAAAACAGCCGGTTACTATGTAGGAAAATAATTTGCCGAATTTACATCACTACATGCACCGGAACTAGTATTATTTATTTCCTGTTTTTTTTTTTTTGTTTTTTTTTTTATGTAATAACACACACTAGAACCAAAAATGTTAAGCTATAAAACAAGTTACACTGTCGACATATAATCTAAGGAATAAATTTCAGTAAATAAATAAATAATTTTAAATAAACAAATACATACTGCGAACAGTGTGTCGCTAGCTCAACTCATCACCCAGCTAAGCTAAGCTAAGCTAAGGAACAATACACGGCGGATCTAGCGAGCTAACATGCTAACACGCTAGCTGATTCATTTCGCCAAAAGTTAGTACACACGGTTATGTTCACAGAAATCTACAGCAGTGTCACACAGAGTTAATTCTCACATGTAGGGGCATTAATGTGTACTAAAGTGCCAGTTTCTCGCCATGTTTGAGGTGTTGTTTATTTCACCTGTGTTGTCCCGGGCTGCTCAACTTCAGCCTCTTCTTCCCGCTGTCTGTCCGCGCTTCCCTCCGTCTCAGACATCCTGTACTTTATCTTCCCTTCTTTCAGTACAAAACAGATTCAACCACGACTTTATATCCTATAACCGACTCAGCTCTTCCACTCAACCCGAATTTATTACAATATACACCGCTGAGAACAACAAAGCCACGCGCTTCGTCAGTCACTTCCCACCGGCTTTTTTTTTTTTTTGCCTCCGTTTCCCGCAAAAGTGAGGCCCTTTACAAATCTCGCGAGACTTTCTATCCTAAACCACAGGGCCACCTTGCAAATATCGCGAGATATATCTGTTCACTCAGTTCGATTCAGTGAGTCAAATCATTTGGATCAGTTCACCACTCTTTAAGAGTCGACTCCTTCGGATCCTAAGGAGCTCCTTACCCTTTTCTTCCCCATTATGGTCAAATACACAAGCTTTACTTGCTTTCCTTTGTTCTTTCATAAAGTTTGTGCGTTCTCACAAATGCTGCAGTAAAAAATTAATAAAAAAATAAAGGATAAATAATAAAAATTAAATAAAAACAATGTTTTAGAAGTCGCTTAGGCAGTCGTGGGCCTAATGGTTAGAGTCTCGGACTTGTAACCCGATGGTGAACCTGAAGGTTGTGGGTTCGAGTCTCAGGTCCGGCAGGGATTGTAGGTGGGGGGAGTGAATGACCAGCGCTCTCTTCCACCCTCAATACCACGACTGAGGTGAGACCCTTAAGCAAGGCACCGAACCCCCAACTGCTCCCCGGGCGCTGCAGCAAAATAAGGCTGCCCACTGCTCCGGGTGTGTGTTCACGGTGTGTGTGTGTTCACTACTGTGTGTGTGTACTTGGATGGGTTAAATGCAGAGCACAAATTCCGAGTATGGGTCACCATACTTGGCTACACGTCACTTCACTTCACTTATATCGAACCAGATTAAGGAAAGTCGACAAAGGATCGCAGCTCACCCTGTACACCCCGGCTAGCAGCTTTTCTCAGAAACTTCCCTCTGACAAGTGCTTCTCATCAGTAAAATCAAGAACCACAAGATACAGAAACAGCTTCTTTTTTCGAGACGTGTAACAATTATCAACAAACTCTCAATCACACACACACTTCTCAAGACTGTTCAGTATTTTTGCACTGATAGAACCTTGATCCACACACTCATGCACATGTGTTATGCACCTCTGCACAATCTTTTCACACAGTTACACTTTTTTGTTGTTGTTGTCATGCTCTTGTGTGTGTGTGTTGTTGTTGTTGTTGTTGTTGAAAGCTTTATGTTGTCCCTATATGTCTGCACTTGTAACAAGACAAATTCCTTGTACATGCAAATGTGTTTGGTGTAAAAAGTGATTATGATTCTGATTTTAAAAATATACAAGATGTGTAGATTATGCGGCATAAGATATGGCAGCAGTATGGTAGAAAAAAAGAAAATAAAAACTATTCAATATAAATAAATGTGGTAGTTAAAAAAAGATACAGTAAAAGCACTCTTGATCATATTTACATGAACTATTGTGTATCTAAAGGTCATATTTCCAATATATTTAATAAAGCAGACAAAGACATTTGTGATACGAGTGATTCTTCATCTTTGCCTAAGTATGTTAGAAGTCATCTTTAAATCTAAATTACATTTAAATAATTCCAAAATCCATCTGCAAGGCACAACAAATGTTAATGAATAAATAGAGTAAACACCCCTGAGTTGATATTTTGGCTCCTGCTCTGTCTGGGCTTCATTAAGAGGATTCATTTCCATCTGTCCTGATAAGTGGAACGTCCTAAGTGTCTCTATTTACAATACATGCGAGTCGACTCTCAACGTTCACCTAAAAGAGCCGACTCATAGAGTCGACTCCTTCGCGTGGGAAGCATCATTGGGTCAATCAAACTGAGTAATGATTATTATATAATGATGTGATGTAATGATGCAGTTGCTGTACAGGAATTTTGAACTAATTATGAAATGTATTGTTTTCAAATATGCACAGCATATGTGTAAAAAGAGTAATTAAGGTCATTTGTATATGTAAAATTAATTCAAAATCCAAATCCTTGCTTCCAAATCCTTGTCTGTGGATTAGTGTAATAGATTTTGTACCTTTGGAGATTTATATTTGTTTTATAATATTTGTCATATTTGATTGATAATGATGATGATGATAATAATAATAATAATAATAATAATAATAATAATAATAATAAGCTTCAAAGGATGAACATGAAAGCAAAAATGATTTGCTTTACTGACTTTTTACTCCACAATATTTGCAGTGATTGATGGGCTTTGAACTATGCACTCCTATTTTTTTTTTTTTAAATAATTCAGAAAAAACACTCGACCAGTTTATTATAGTATCTTTCTACACACACAGTGATGTCTGATGTCTGTCCCAGAGCATTCACTCTTACCCTTTTCTATTTGTCTATATAACAGTAACAACATGTACGCAAGCCCACTGACTGTGGTTCAGTATATTATTTCATAGTCCCACCAGATGATATTTGGTAAAATGAACAATTTAAGGCAAATTTCCTTTCGAATTATGAAAGAACCAGAAATGCAAATGTTTTGCAGTTTTGCCCAGTATATTATTTGTTAGTTGAATAACTGCTTTCCATTTAATATAAAAATTCCTTCCTATTTTAAAAACAAAAAAATTATTTGAGTGTTATCAGTTATAATGTAACGTGTGAAAACATTTACAAATTGCACTGTAGAGTTTGTACTTAAAAATCTTGTTTTTTTTAAAAAGAAAGAAATGTAAACTATAGTACAGTGTTAAACATTAATTGATCTATTTTGCAAAATGTAATGAAACTACACTTGTGAAAGTGATGGCTAATTAAAAAAGAAACAATGATATTTAAAAATGTAACCTGATGATGGTTTTGTTATCCACTGATTAAGGAAATCTGATATGTAAAGACAAGTTTATTATGTGTGACTTGTGATTTTAATAATACCACAGATGTCCTGATTTTTGTAGATGTATGCTAAAATTCACAAACTATTAAGAGTTATTAATTGTATTGTGTTTTGACCTGGAAAGAGTTACTCAATACTAATCATATAATGTAAAAATCACTGTATAATGAAATATATAATATGCAATATGCTAATCTAAAAAAAATAATTAATTAATATTCCTTAATCACCGTAGATTGTTTCTTTTTAATCTTATGAAAAAATTAAAACGTTAAATTTAATAAAGTGAACTATTTAATTTAATATTCCTTAATTAATATAGTCATTTTTTCCATTTATTTTTCATTCATTTCTTCACGGTCGTGAAAAATGGCAATATTTTAGACAGCTATATGGGGCCCTGTCTTTATCACCCGGCGCAGGATGATGACGTTTATGTTCATCAGCTGATTGTAGGACTAGAGAAGAATCAAAACACTGCGTTAAGATAAAACTGGATTAAATGTATTTATGAAGCGCATCGTTAGAGATTGTTCAGGGATTGTGTAAAATGACTTCTTTTGGTGAGTCTGTGTTGTTTATTCTGTTTATTTACGAAAGTTGGAAAAAAAAAAAGAAAGAAACGTTAGTCTGGCTAAAATTCTGTTAAGTCAGTGTAGTCTCTTGGCCTGCCTACAGCGTCATTTAGTTCCTACCTGTATTCCGACAAATCCCGCCTACTGCTCTGGGATTGGCTAGTAGCGCATACTTACAGGCTCTCTGATTGGTGGAAGGAATCTCTGGCCAATCCGAGCTCAGGGTGCGAGTTTATCGGAAAACTGGTAGTTAAATGTCTATGTCTATGTAACAAGGCATGGGGGCTTTGTTTGGATTTTTCTAATCAAATCGGATTAGTTGATTTATATAAATTAGCCCGAGAAGCACTAAATATTTACCATTAAATTCTAATCCAATATTCCAAACATTCCTCGTGTCTGATACTTTAAAGAGTATTGATCGGATTTCGTCACTGATGGCTGTTTAAGCTGCTAGCTAAGCTAAACTGCTAACAGTTGGTTAGCTTTGATCCAGGATCATCAACACACAGATATGTGTTTAGATTAGATTTTTATATTTAAATATTAACTGTGAATAAAACTGTACTGAGCCAAAAGCATAGTGTGGCACCATGTGAGGTCATCTAATATAATATAATATAATATAATATAATATTCTGTAATATAATGTAATATAGTATAATATAATATAATATCTTGTAATGCAATATAATATAATGTACTATAATATAACAACATTTGTATTATTTTAATGTTTATTGAGTTTATTTATTATAATTTACAATACTATAAATTTAATTAGAAAAGTCCTGGTTAAAAGAAAAATCATCACTGACACACAGATATGTTTAGATTAGATTTTTATATTTAAATATTAACTGTGAATAAAACTGTATTGAGCCAAAAGCAGAGTGTGGCACCATGTGAGGTCATCTAATATAATATAATATAACATAATATAATATTCTGTAATATAATGTAATATAGTATAATATAATATCTTGTAATGCAATATAATATAATGTACTATAATATAACAATATTTATATTATTTTAATATTTATTGAGTTTATTTATTATAATTTACAATACTATAAATTTAATTAGAAAAGTCCTGGTTAAAAGAAAAAAAAAATATGTAATATACTGTAATATAATGTAACATAATATAACAACATTTATATTATTTTAATATCTGTTGAGTTTGTTTATTATAATTTATGATACTATAATTTTAATGAGAAAAGTCCTGGTTAAAAGAAAAAAAGTCTCCTAATTAAGCATTAAGTAAGGTGAAATCAGAAGCATGATCAGATCAAGAATCAAATATTTTATAAAATTTTGTTAAAATGGAAACTTGTTAAATCTGATCAGATACTGATCCAGAGTTTTGGCTCTGTTGATGCGTTTATACATTTTTTTACATGTATTTAATAAAACATTAGGATGAAATCCGAAGCTTTTCTTTCTGTAGATGTTTGTGCAGCTTGATGTTTGTGTCGTCACTCTGCTGTTTATCATTTGCGAAGTTTTTGCGCTGTTATTGCTGATGAGCTCAGCTGTAGTTCACACACAGTAAAGCAGTAGGATGTGTTTTTCTTGTTGACAGGTTTTCCCCTCTCAGCCGCTCCTTTCGTCTCCAGCCTCCCCATGGTGCAGTAGAGCTCTGTAATGGATAAGATCCTGGAAGGGCTGGTGAGCTCGTCTCACCCGCTCCCTGTTAAGCGAGCCATAGTGAAGATGGTGGTGGAGGCGGCTGAGAAAGAGGTGACGCAGGAGCAGTGTCAGGCCCTGTACCAGCTCACTGCACGCCTCATTCTGCTGGGCGAGGACGCCTTCCAGCGGCAGGTGGGCCTCCAGGTGCAGGAGGCGTACGCGCGCTACCACCGTGACGAGTTCGCCCGCTTCCTGAGTAAGGACTATGTCCTGGAGCTGCTGCGTCACGGCTACGGCCCTCTGGACCCTCGTGATCCGGCCATACTGGACTTCCTGCACGGCTGCCTGCGGCTTCTGATCAGTTGCCCGGCGGTGCTAGAGCTCGCGCCGATGCTGCAGACCGAGGTCCTGCGCATGGTGTGTGAGCGCCCTGATGCCGCGTTCTGCAGCAAGCTCGCCACGCTGCTCAGCGACTTCCCCCAGTGTGTGCCGCGCAACAAAGCCGCCGTGCCGCTCTGCCAGCAGCTGGTGCGCACGTTCGCACATTTCCAGTGTCCGGCGGCTGAGGAGGTGGAGCTGAGGCGCTACGTAGGGCAGGTGGGCTGTGTGGCGGCGTTGCTGCAGGGCATCTGGAAGGCGGAGCCAGCCACGCTTCTGCCCTCACTGCAGGAAGTGTTCGCTATTATCTCCTCAACAGGTCAGGAGCTATTGCGTCAATTTTTTCATACAAACACAACCAGAGCAATTTATATAAAAACATATAACTATAGCTTGCTCACTTACTGCCTGTCAGTCATATCAGTGCCAGTAGCTGTGCAACAATAACAGAAGTAAGATAAGGTAAGAGGAAGTGTTTTCCCTCTGACTTCAGTCCCCAACATCATCCCTGTGTGTTTTCCTCCACCACTGAGTGGAGGAGGAATTATGTTTTCAGGTTGTCCATCCATCCGAGATTCTCATTAGCGCAATATCTCAAGAAAGAGCGGTTAATTGTTTGTAGGATTTTAATTCATTACAACCAGCAGATGAACTGATTTGATTTTGAAATTGATCCAAGCAGCATCCAGGTCACAGCAATGTCACATGTCTGAAACAGTTTTTCTTCAATAGCTTCCTTCCTGCTTGTCATACAGAGATGTTACTTACACATTCATGATCAAGAACTCAAGACCTGTTTTTAACTAGCTACGATTTTTGTCATCGGTCCGTTCGTTTATCTGTCTGTCTGTGTATCTGTCTGAGATTCGAGATTCTCGTTAGCCCGATAACTCAAGAGCGAGTGGTGAAACGTTTGTTGGATTGATATGGAATTATCATTATAACCAGCAGATGAACTGATCAGATTTTGAAATTGATCCAAACAGCGTCAAGGTCACGGCAATATCAGATTTCTGGAATAGTTTTTCTTCAATAGCTTCCTTCCTGTTTGAAGTATATATTAAGGATATATGAGGCGTATGAATTAATAAAAAGAAGGATTAGACTTGTTGGTGGTGGAGGAATCCTGATTGAAGCTTTAGGTGTGGGGTTTGAGTTGTTTTAAAGCAGTAACACATTTGATTTGGGGAAAAAATTATTCAACATATTAGAACGAGTGCAGTAATATAAACCTGTGATTTGCTTTATAACCGGAACGAGTGTCTGAGCTGCTGTTAGAGAAAACTAATCAACACCTTCCGACCAATCAGATTGAAGAATTGAACACTGTGTTGTAAAGCTTAGTAACATTGAATCATGTGTGTGTGTGTGTGTTGGTTACAGATCCGTCCTTTGAGCCGTCCATCGCTCTGGCCAGTCTGGTGCAGCACATCCCTCTGCAGATGATCACAGTCCTCATCAAGAGCCTCACCACTGACCAAAACGTCAAAGACGCCAGCATGACACAGGCCCTCAGCAGGTCAGCTCTGACGCCCGCTCGCTTCATCTCCTGCTCTCTCTCCTTCTGTTTCTCTCAGAGCGCAACACTACGACCAATACTACTCTAGGCCAAACAGCAACGTCGATGACACCAACACACACAAATATTATTAATAATCACGGGAAATAGGTGTTTATAATCCCGGACGAGCCCCCAAATAAATGTTACAACCCCAATTAGTCTAGGGTATGTGGGGAATAACACTTATTTGATTATTAAAAATATCAGTTGTGTGTGTGTAGTCAGGGACCATCAACCAGTAGTGCAAATCAATCCAGGTGATTTATTTATCTATATACAAGTGGAAAAGTGTGTGGTGCCAAGTGATAGTGGTAATTATTTACAATAACACGTAACAAGACACAAAAGGGGAAAAGGGACGCGAGCGGCACCAAAGCAAAGAAATGAACAAAACAAAACAAGTCTAACTATTTTCAAACCCTCTAACCTAACTATAACAAAAGATAGAAAAATAAATCTTCAGGACGCTCTAACTACCTACTCTATCTATCCAAACCAAAAGTACAGAGGGTGGTGCTCGCTCCTAACCTAATGTGTCTAATACAGAAAAACGGAATTCCTACGTGCTGTACAATGTATGTCACGTGATGTACTTACCTGTCTACTTTTCCCCAACACTAACAAAGTCACAAACCAGGGTAACGAACACTAAGTTTAACTATACAAACAAGTGACTAGAACAAAGCGGGGGAAACACGGAACAAATGACATACAAGAACAAAAACACAGTAAGGCAGCGTAACTAGAATACAGAAAAGACAGAGGTACAACAGGGTTTTAGGTTTTAACAGCCAGAACAACAACTCCGCATGAATGAATGGCTGCGGGTTTTAAATAGGCGGGGTCAGAGGTTGATTGGTTGTCACGGCCGATGACATCAGCGGGGATAATCGAGACAGACAGGAACGTTATCCAATGAGGCAGTGCTGCAGAGAGAGAGAGAGAGAGAAAGAGAGGGAGGGCGAGAGAAAAGGGGAGAGAACAAAACACAAAAACACGCGAACATACCCCAGAACGTAACAATGGCCTAGTGTTATACCTAGGGTGAATACAGAAATACTGACCACATTATCCAACAATGCATCTGGAGTCACATTCTGGAAAACCTGGAAATGGACTAGAAGTAGACTGGACATTCTGTCATGGGGAAAAAAATCAGAAAATGAGGCAATGGCTCATGTATTGTGTGTATAGCAGGAGTGTCTAACATACGGCCCACGACGGTGTGCAATCTGACCCGTGGGATGATTTGAAGAATGATATAAAATAATCCAAAATTAAATAAATTATATTTGCTACAATATTTTATTTTTAATTTAAAACAGAACTCATGGCTCATGTATTTGTGTTGCTCTTACACCTAACACACATGCGTGTTATAAAGCAGCGCCAAAATCTCCAGCGCATTATTGACCATAGCATGCTTGTGTGAAGCTACATGTGATCATAAACATGTCCAAAAAAAAGAAAAATTGAGCTTGCAGGGTGGATATTTCAGGAGAAATAGAAAGAAAGGTTTTTCTTCTGTGAGGTCAGTGGCCGATCGGTATGTTTAATCTGCTCACATCCTGTGACTGTAGCAAAAGTGTACAAAATAAATGACACCATGACATGCATGCGGACAAATATAAGTCCACCGGACGTGCAGAAGAGATGTCAGGTGTCAGAAAAGCAGGATTTAAAAGCAAAATACCTGTGTTTCATGACTTCATACTCCATTATGAATATTAAGTAATGCATTCCAAATGCAATCTGTAGCATTTTTTTCTCTTAGCTAACTGACTGTACTCATTTCTAGTGTCTAAAAATATTTGATGTTCATATACAAAGGAAAGTTAATGGTTTTGATAGCCACTTTTTGGACATAATGAAAATTATAGTGTTTTTTTTTTCTTTCATAAAGTGTTATATTGTATTATATGGTTAATATTAATGTACCTGTCACCACACTAAGGTTTAACAAAAAGTAATTCGGCCCATGCAAGAGGACCTTTTTTTTTCCTGTCCAGCCCTCAACCTAAAAAGGGTTTGACACCAGCAGCATGTCTTAGGAAACTATTTAGCTACTGGGAACGCATGACTGTGTTTTCTCTTTAGCTGACTTTTCATTCACACATTATTATTTCTCTTATTATTTATTCTACCAGGAGTTTGTCCTTGAGCTAGAATCCTTTCTGCAGTGAGCCATTGGGGTTAAATTCATTAAAAAAAAAAACCAAAAAAACAGATGGCCCTTAAAAAAAGTTCAGAGAATGTAAAGTCAGGTCCATGAACTCTTCGAATAGCCAAGTCCACTGAGGTTAAGTGCAAAGGTCAGGAGATTGTCAGGCTTTGTGTGTGACAGTTCTGTCATTGCTTTTTGTTTTGTTTTGTTAGCGTTACCATTGAACACTGTTCTGACTTTGACAAGCACTCTCTCTCTCTCTCTCTCTCTCTCTCTCTCTCTCTTTCTCTGTCTGTTCCACAGGATGATCGATTGGCTCTCATGGCCGCTAGCCAATCATGTAGACACCTGGGTTATTGCTCTTCTGAAGGGACTGGCTGCCGTGCAGAAGTTCACCATCCTCATCGATGTCACCGTGCTTAAAATCGAGCTGGTAACCACAGGCTCAGATGGACAGGGGGTTGTGTAAACCCTGCACATGATGCATTATGTGCCTGTACTGGATAATACAACCTGTACAGGGAGTTAGTCTAGGCTGTTGAGGCAGCTTATTTTTCTTTAAGTGCATTTGGACCACACAGTATCAACTGTTGATTATTATCTCTCTGTTGTCCATGCCAATATTTTGGAACGCACCAAAGGCTTGTAACAAAACATCTTAATTCGAGTTACAGAATTAGAAATAGTGCATAAAAGGATGCTGGGTTTGCTCACATGCATCATTGCTCATCATTCAAAACTTTAGAGGAACCAGACAACTTATTTAAAAAATAAGCATCACAGGATCCCCAGTGTGGATCATTTTTAACACCTCAAGCCAAAATAAAGGCATTTGGCTGGTAGTTATTTCACTTCTTTACATCTTGGGGCAGGTTTACATTATCTGGTTAAGTGTCTTTTGGTTAACTGTCATTTGGGGCGAAATCCTAAAAGGTTGATTGTTAACTACGTGTATGTGTGCACAAGATGGCCGCCGCACATATCCTGCGATTATCTGACACATCACTTGTGCATGTCCTCAGAAGTTAACCCGCATGGTGAAATACCAGCGAAATAGTGGAGGCAGTGTCGCACCATGTGACTCTGTGTCCCCAACTGAGTTAACAAACTACCATCGTGTCTCAAATCATATACTTATATCCTATTCTAGACCATCGCTGGATTAGCATTTTATTCTGGTTGCTGTGAAACTAATTGTCTATTGTTAACGTTTTATCATAAGCTTGTACTTTTTGATTTTTTTTCATTCAAAAGCATGAATAAAAATCAAACAAAAGTAGCATTAAGACGAAAAATAGCTCAGTTTTGCTTTTCATACTAACGTGTCCTGAATTTTGTTTTCAGCCAAGAATTTTGAATATTATTGTCAAAGAAGCTTATGAGTGAGCCCCCTAACCTGCCACTAAATTTTATTGCATAATGTGAACATTGATCACAATCTCAGGCACTAAAGATGAGTTTTTATATAATGCACAGGAAATTTAGCAACACAATCACAATATTTTTCCTATAGTGTTCTATACCCTGTGTAGGCATTTGTGTTGTCTCTTTTATTATTATTATTACTTACGGGTACCTGTATTTTTTGTCTGTAGGTCTTTAATCGTCTGTGGTACCCTATAGTGAGACAGGGAGCATTAGCAGTCCTCTCTCACATGCTGCTGAGCTTCCAGCACTCGCCAGAGGCCTTCCACCTGGTAAGACCATCAAACAGTCTTCTACTAAAACATTTCACTTCAGTTAATATGTGAAATTTGATGATTGCATTGAAAAAATGCAAGTCTACTGACCTTCTTGGTTGACTAAGCAAAGCAAAAAATAGTTTTCTTACTTCTTGCATATTACTATAAAGACAAAAATGAAGTAAAAAAGCATTAAAGATGACCCATAATAGTGGATTAGTGGTTTTAACTGATGCATTAGTGACAGTGCCTATCCTTAAACTAATTAGAAAAGTTTGTATATTAAAAATGCATCAAGCCCCATCACGTTTGCATTAAACATTTCTTTCAATTTTATTTGAATAGTGCTATTAATAGTAGACATTGTCACAATGCAGCTTTACTGAGATCTGGATGTAGATTTAGGTCCCTAATGAACAAGCCAGAGGTGACAGGGGCAAAGGGAAACACTCCCTGAGACGCCCTGAGGAAGAATCCTTGAGAGAAAGGGAGCTCATCCTCTTCTGACTGACACTGGATAGTGGGATTATAAAACAGTAGGGGTTTATTGAAAGGATGTTCAGTACGAGCAGATTGTGATTAAGAGTTTTATGACTACACTTAGGAATAATAATGAATGTACATTTCCTGGTGAGACAGGTGGTCCCTCACGTGGTACCTTTGGTGAAGTCTTTAAAGAGCGATGGCCTCCCTACCAGCAAAGCCTTCCTGCTGCAGTTCACCGAACTCATCCACTGCATGATGTACCAGTGCTCTGGCTTCCCTGACCTCTATGACAGCATCCTCGAAGTCATTAAGGTGAGAAATCCTGACTAATCCAGTTACTCTGTGGATGTAAACGGATACAAATACAGATACAAACAGGAAGCACACTATTAGTATTTTATAGATAGTTTGCCAAGGTTAGGCCACACCCACTTTTGGAGCTCTAAACAGATACAGATAGCGTTATTGTGTTACACTCCTACACTGGATCCTTAGATATACAACAGATCTTTGGCAAATGTATTGTCTTGCAAGCCAGACCTTTAGATATTACCAGAGAGTCTGGTACTTTTTACCACTAAACATGGCCAGGAACCTCCTGCTTTCTACATCTTGCTCGAATATCTCCTATCATGCCAATACTCCTCAGACCAAATGTTTTCAGCAAACTTTCTACCCGAATAAACCAGGTTGTAGCAGATTAAAAACATGATGATTTGTACAACAATAGTGTACACCCTGCTCTGATCCACCTGCTTCTGCAAATAATGGGCCTGATAATGAGTACAAACCTAATTATCATATAGTTGTTATGATTACTATAGCTGTGTGTGGGAGGAGAGAACAGGGCAGTGTGTGCAGTGCAGGGAAGCTCTCAGACTAAAGATGATCTAGTCTTTAGATTGTCTTTGTCATGTAGTAGAATTTCTTAATAAAAAGAGATGAATCGTATATTAATCCTTAATACTGTTACTATCATCCGTTATATTGCATTATACTACAGTGATGTTGAATTCTCAAATCTGATGTGTGTCATTGTTGTTATGGTGAAGTTTTCTGTGAGGAGACATTTAATTATCTTTTCTTGAAGGAGTCTCCAATGTCAGAGTAAAAGCTGTAAGTTTAAGTTACCAACAAGTCCTCAATGCAAAAGAGTTCATAATGAAACATAATGAGCTCCATAGCAGATATAGAGCTCCAAAGTCAGCTAAAATGTCCGATTTCCACAGCCTTTAGTTTTGTATGAAAACTACTGAAGAGCTCTCTTCAACCATTATGATGCGGTGTGTAACTGTATAACATATAGTATGTGTTAGTTGTTGCAATCTAGAGCTATCAGGCTATCGGACTTCACAAGTGCAGATCTCACAGGCTTTTCACGAAAGAATGCGATCATTTGACCAGTGTGCTCTGTATATTTTATCTCTATGCGCAGATTGGGACCTCTGGTGGTCAAACAGTGCAACTGCATTACAAGCATAATTAATAGAATGCCGGTTTGCACGACGTGAATCGCACGTGTCCGTGATGCACATCGTCAAATATTTGCGTCGCAATGTATCATACCATGATGTATCATTACAGCCCTAGATGTAACTATAAATCAATAAAAAGTATGATTATGAGTATGAGTCATTCTTTATTAAATAAAACATTGTAATTGTTGTCAAATTACAATGATTATAATAGAAATGAAACACTTCAGGACATGCTGTTATGTGAAAATAATCATCTTCAGGGTGGTGAGAGTACCTCCGCTTCACCTTCGACTGCATGATATCACTGCGTTGGTGATGTCATTTTTCTTTTACAACACACCCTGTTGTGTTTTATTCCTTACTCAGTAAATATATTGTATCACATATTTTAAAGATACTTCCATGCCATTTTTTTTATTTACTGAAACCTTTGTATTGTTCCAGGATCTCCCTAAACCCAGTGAAGAGAAGATCAAGTATGTGCTGAACCAAAGTGCCTGGACCTCTCAGTCAAACTCTTTCGTCTCTGGACTGCTGAGGCTTACGGGCAAATCGGAGACAGGAAAGACGGGACTCGTGAACTTGGGCAACACATGTTACCTGAACAGCATCATTCAGATGCTGTTCATGGCTACAGAGTGAGTTTTCTCTTACTTTAAACCGTCCAAATGCTAATGTGTGGGGGAAAAAAAAAAAATTCGGGCACGGTAACTGATCTCATAGTTTCCAGAATAATTTATCTTGTGTAAAGTTCAGTGTTGTCTGCAGTTTCAGACGGAACGTATTATCTCTGAACCTGAACGGCTCGAATACGCTGATGAAGAAACTACAGCTTCTCTTTGCTTTCTTGGCGCACACTCAGGTTTGTAGGCTTCCACCTCTTCATCCCTGTAGATTTAGCTCCAAGTTTCTTTAAAAAAGGTATGTTGATGTGAAAACACATATTTTCATGCACATTCTTGATCAGTTTTAAGTTGAAAATGAACGTTATTGTAAATGTTATTTGCCAGGGCTGTACTGTTTTACTGCCAAATAATTAATTTTATTGCAACATGTACGATGTATGCAGTATTCTCATTAGTAAAATGGCTGGAAGATAAAGTCTGGTAAAGGTGATTGTGTTAAAGACTAGCACATCAGATTCAGAACCTCACTGACTGAGAGATTTCAGCACACTTGAGTCTCGTCTCCAATGTTTATGCTTTAATGCCACTTTTACTATTTTGATGTGTGGCTTTAATAGAATTGGAATAAATTGAATGTAGTTTTTATTTATTTCTGTATTAGCCTGCAGTAAAACTTAACAACATTTAGAAAATAAGTTGAAGCACAAATGTCTCTCGAACTTATTAGAGGATTTCTTGGCCAGTGTTTTTTTATACTGTATGCTTTTGATTAGTAGTATTTTTTAATAAATGGCCAAAGATGATACTGATATTTAGAAAGCAATGAGATAAATGAATGATAAAATGCCAGTATTGAATTGGAATGAAATTCTCTCTAAGAAATGAGAATACATTAAATAAATGTACGTTTAATATTCATAGACATAGGTAAAAGGTTTATGCTTTGAAATTTTGTTAAACATATTCTCACGTAATGTTACTATAGTCTACATTACGCATAGTATATAGAAGATTACTATTGTCATAAGCAGATGCTAGGCTGATACACATCCTTTTTCCTTTGTTAATGAACAGACAGATCATCTGACAGAACAGACAGATCAGTTACATATGGCCACTTTAATTGTTAATTTAAAAACCCTTTATATATAAAGTGTCCTAAGAATGAAATGTCTGTTTTTATTGGCCAAAAAAACAGTACTGGTCTGATATATTGGATGAACACTACTAATTAAGTTATATATGAGTACTTATGCTATTTTCATTGTTTTAATGAAATTGTTTGTACAACAGCGAGCAGCGTATGCACCGAGGAGCTTTCTCGAAGCGTCTCGGCCACCCTGGTTCACAGCGGGCTCCCAGCAGGACTGTTCTGAGTATCTCCGCTTTCTCTTAGACAGGTATATCTAGTAGTTTTAGTACTGTCCCTGTTTTTAATGTGCTTTTTGCAACATATCCAGTTCTCTGTATACCTTTTTTTTTTTTTTTTTTTTTTTTTTTTTTTTTTTTTTTTTTTTTTTTTTTTTTTTTTTTTTTTTTTTTTTTTTTTATTACCTTTCAGCGAAATTAAATATACAGGTGAAAATTTCTCTCTTTCAATACTATCAGTATATACTGTATGTTAATATCTTGATCAGAATATTAGCCTTTGTAATTCTGATATATTGGAAGCCTTTACTAATGCAAATGAGCAATAATAAACTTCAGGTTCTCAGTGTGTTTTCATAAATCATTGCATGACTGGTGTTGAAAAAAAAAATTAATACAGGTCAACCTTAAAATATGACACATGACAGGTTCACCAGTTCATAATTTTTTTCTATGTATTGCCAGGCATATGTTATTTCATTTATTATGTATAATATGCCAGATCGTAGGTTCATAGTTGCTGAAATTTGTGTATGTATGGATGCTTGTATTATTCACTTGTTTTGTGTTACTAAGGCTACACGAGGAGGAAAAGACTCTCCGAGCTCTCCAGGCAGCCAAACCTAAGACCATGTCCTCTGACGCTGAGGGTACTGATGATCCAAAAGCTCCGAATATGACCAACACCCCGTCTCATTCTCAGACTAAACTGGTGGACACTGACGGTGATGGACGGACTCTGGTGGAGCGAATGTTCGGCGGGCGTCTCTCCACGGGCATCCGCTGCCTGCAGTGCCACAGTCTTTCTGAGAAAGAGGAACCGTTTACGGATCTTTCTCTCGCTTTTTGCCCATCGGGCACTGTGGGCTCCTTGACCGTGCAGTCCCACCAGGGGGCAGTAAATGGTGGCAGTGAGAACTCTGAAGGCACTGCGAAGGATGAGCGGAGCGAGGAGAGACCCAAGACGGAGGCAGTGCTGTCCCTGTCAGATCTGCTTGAGTATTTCCTGGCACCAGAGATCCTGGAGGAGGAGAATTGTTACTTCTGTGAACGCTGCGGCTCCCTGCAGCGGGCAGAAAGGGCCATGCACGTGGTGACGGCCCCTGAGTACCTCATCCTCACTCTTTTGCGCTTCTCGTATGACGCGACGTGCCACGTGCGGCGCAAAATCCTGGACAATGTAGGCATCCCGCTGCACTTCCACCTACCTGTTCACCAGCACAACACTTCTTCATCTTCCTCATCACCACCACCACCATCGGTGCAAATGGACTCTCCAGAGAGTGGCGAGAACTTGGCCAAGAAGCTAAAACCTTCTCATAAAGAGAAAGAAGAGGAAGACGGAGTCTTAACGGACAGCGGGAGAGAGAGCGGGAGAAGGGACTGGGGGTTAGGGATGCGGTGTGTACCTTACGGCCTGTGTTCTGTTGTGATGCATTCTGGGATGTCCTCGGAGAGTGGCCACTACTACTCATATGGCAGGAGCATGAGCGGTACGTCAGCCAATCCCTCTTTTAAGAGTCCGGAATCAGATTCCGGTGTCGGCCTTTCAGAGGGCTCGACAGCTTCACAGGAAGTACTGGAGTGTGCAGGGCAAGACTCCGGGGACTGGTTCCTGTTCAACGACAGCAGAGTGACCTTTACCAACTTCCAGTCCGTGCAGAACATCACGAGCCGCTTCCCCAAGGACACGGCCTACGTCCTGATATACAGGAAACAGGAAGAAGTTGGAGGGCAGGCTGGGGGTTCAAGAGCTACTGTTAATGGCTCAAGGTTCAATGGGGAACCACCACTTCATAAAGATCTAATGGATGCCATCACCAAAGACAACAAACTCTTCTTACAGGTGAGAGGACTCTTTAGTGCACAGTAGAAAAAGGTCTTTTAATAGTGACAAAAAAGTGGCCAAAGTAACCGATTGAGCTGTCTGTGTATAATTAAATGCCGGTTACATGCTACCACTAGAGGGAGGTAATGGGGATTTGTTTTGGCCACCTAAAACCTATCGAAGCTGTCCTTATTCCTGGCAGCATCACATTTCAGTGCTCTCAACACGTGAAAAGAGTGAACTGGCAGGTTTCATTCTGTTACTAACATTCTACAATGTGTAATAAATGTGCAGTCTTGGTGTGCCTATGTGATTTACTTTTTATCTTTTATGTGAGAAATGACATAATCGCTGTAATTACTGCTATTTACATTTTCTGTGTGGTAATGACGACCAAGCTTGCTACAGCCCACCATTTTATAAAAACCAGTGGGCTTGAGCATTGTGTGATTTCTTGTGGAACTGAACAGAAGGAGTTGTGAGGTAACAATATCCTGGCATTACTGGTTAATTTGCAAATTGTTCTTTAAACCTGAATGGTCTGATTTTCCAGTCGCACACCCAATCACCACTTTAATAAATACACCTAGTTTAAACCTACATAGGTGAACCTTGTAGATATGCAGTTACTGACAACAGTGAAACACCATACAACCCTCCCTCCAGTGTGGTAGACAGTGATGCACTGCACTAATGCAGTATATACACAAGCAAGTTCCCTCCATAATGTTTTTTTTAGCAGAAAGACAACTGATTTGTGGTCAAATGATGGTTTTGTATATGTTTGTATATTGTCATTTATATAGATTACATAACTTTCAAATATAATTATAAAATTATATTATAAATTATATATTATAATTATAAATTTAATAATAAAGATGAAAATATATGATGTGTTATTCTTTGATAGATAAAAATAAGTAATCATTGGCAATTTGAGATGATATAAGAGGAACAAAACACTTTGGAATGGTCATTAAAGGAAAATAACTGACTTCAACTACATCATCACCATGTTCCTGTAAAAGCACACCCCACTGTGCTGTTTTTTTTCCTTAGTACTCTACAGTCATGGCTTGGTAAGCCTTTAACCATGTGTTTTTTTTTTTTGTTGTTGTTTTTTTTGTTCAGGAGCAGGAGCTTAACGCCAGGGCCCGTGCTCTCCAGGCCGCCTCGGCCTCCTGCTCATTTCGACCGAACGGCTCAGATGACAACGAGCCCCCGGGAAGCTGTGGGCCCTCGGGTGGAGGAGGAGGAGGTGGAGGCGGCGGCGGCTTCAGCACTGTCAGCAGACTGGTTTTCTGAGACTGGGACACTTTCAGACTGTAACAGAGCACTGGACTCAAACACTCAACACTGGACCTCCTTCTGTCTGAATCCAACATGCAGAAATTCTCAATAACTCAAAACCACCTCACAAGCTTTCCTTCACATACATATCCCTTTTTTAAGCCTTCTTACAAAGTGTTCACGAAAGCACTTTTTGGTAACACTTTATTATACCACATAAAGGGCCTTTGTAATACATTGCGTAAATCCTTTTCTAGAGAAATGCTGGAGAATTTATGAAATGCTTATCTCAGCATTAGAGATTTTATCTGATTTGGGTTCTTTACATGAAAGAGAGAAGAGAAAACAACCTGTAATTATCACTGCGGATCGACTTTTTAACCTTTTTTTTTTTCAAACTTATTATTAATTAGATTGTTTTTATTAACAGCACGTTGATAACACTGTGAAAGCTCTAGAAGGTGTATATTAGGGCTTCCTAAGTGTTATAAATGCAAATCTGATTAGTTTGAGTGCATTCAAATCATATATTCAGCTCTCACATTTGGTTCAAAATTGTTAAAAAAAAAAAAAAAAAAAAAAAAAAAAGGGCAAACTGCATTGAAATGGTGCTTCATAATGCTTTTAAATGCAAATGGAGCACCAGCACTTCAGCCTCAATGCTCCAGTAATAAGTAGATACAGTAGCTACACACTTTTCAATACAAAAGATGAAAAAACAGTGTCTAAGTGATAATGAGCTGTAATGATAATTGAGGGTTCTTCTGTCTTCTTTCTTTTATGTAAAAACAAAGCAATATACTTCATAAAAACAGTTTGTCATGTCACAAGGTTTTGACATTACATAAAAGCCTCAGCTGTTCCTTTATTAAATATTTGTGCAATGCTTATGAATGTGTTATGAAGGTCCCCATATAAAGTGTTACCCTTTTTTTACGGGTTGTGACCGATCCATTCATGGTCATGTAATCTTCATGGGTACCATTGCTGTCTTATGCAGTCAGACCTGATTCTGATCGCATTAACCTCAGTAAAGAAATCAGATTTTAGCTTTTTATTTTTTCCCAACATGTAAGCAGTCATGCTCCACTCAGACTCACAGCCATCATACTTGAACTAGTGTTTGTCTACCTGTCCATGGGTTATGTGGCGTACGTATAGCCCATGGACAGATCACCTGACGTGCTGCAATACATTTACACAGAAGGATGCAATACTGATTTTTATTCCATTGTGGAATTTAAGCTATAGTTTAAAATAGCAAAAATAATATCACTGAATTATTATAATGGGATAACATCAAACAAAAAAAAAAAAAAGAAAAGAAAAAAAAGAAACGCGTGTGTGTGTGTGTGTGTGAAGAGATTATCTTGCATGCTGAATATTTAAACCGAATTTGGTTTGGGGTCAATTTTCACAATATTGCTGTTTATATTGTTGTTTTCTGCTTTCAGGGAGAATTTTTTCTCCCATCGATTTTAAACCGATTTTATGTGCCTTTTGATACACATTTACAATTTTACAGGAAAATGTGACTGGATTATAAGCCTTGTGTAGCTATATAGTGTTAATATTTGATGTTTTTTTCCCCCCTCTAACAGTAAAGGTTCATTGATAAGCAACGGCTGATTTATTTAATGTACAAATATTTAAAATGTATATAATGTGTATAGTGCTACTTATAATCTGTACCGGTCATTTATTAATGAGATATTGGGTGATATTTTCTAACTGAAATTAACTGTGTGTGTTTTATGTGATCTTTTACATGTTAAAGGAACAGGTTATAATTTTTAGAGCTTTGTAAACAGTCTGAAAGGAAGAAATTACCTGGGTCTACTGCATGGCAATAATTCAAATCACAGTTTGCAGCACAACTGTGTGATTATTAGAGGTTACAGAATTACAAACTGAACCTAGACTGAGTTTTATCATATGGAAAGGAGGATGGACTTATTCTAAAAAAAAAAAAAAAAAAAAAAAAAAAGTGCTTGTTCCCACTGTGTTCTAGACTCTATTATCTGTTTAGTTACACATAAACTAAACATGCAATTACAGTGTAACTACTGAGAATGTTTACACTGATTGACAAACGGATCACAGCAGGGCATCTTGTGTAAATACACACTTTATTAACTTTTGGCTTGTGTAATTTTGACAGTATTATCTCCTGGTTTTATAGGAAGGTACTAAGTGCACATACTAAGTGCACAGGAAGTGTCTTATTATTTTAAAGAAGAAGTTAGTACTAGTTATACTTTCATAAGTATTCACCCCTCTTGAACTTTTCCACATTTTGTTGCATTACAACCTGAAAGTGAAACGGATTTGATTGTTACTTCATTGACTGATCTTCTCTGACTTTTGGTGGATGGCCTCTAGCAAGAGTCATATTCTGGTTGTGTCATATTCTTAATATTTTTAAATAATGGGTTTAATGCTGCTCGACAGGATGTTCAGGAAGGTTTGAGATATTTCTCTCTCTTTCTCTCTCTCTTTTTTTTTTTTTTTTTTTTTTAATAAAATGCCAAACCCTGATTGATAGTTTTCCAAAACTTTGTTCTGGACTCATTCTGATCGCTCCTTGGTCTTCATGGCGCTGTTTGTTTAGGCATGTTCTCTAAGAAACTCTGGATTCTTCAAGGAACAAGTGTATTTATATTGAGATCACATGACACTTTAGTTGCACACTGGTCAACTCCAACGTGTGCCTTCTGAAGGCACCAGCACTAATTTTTAGGCATTTCACAACAAAGGGGGTGAATACTTATGCAATCACAACTTTTCAACGTTTTTATTTGAAAATAATTTTGCAAACTCTTAATAATCTATATTATTTTCCAGCATTTTGGTATTAATGGCTATTTTGTGTAGATTCATGACATATAATCCCAGTTAAATCCATTCCAGTTCCAAGGTGTAACATTACACAATGTGGAAAAGTTCAAGGGGGTGAATATTTATGCAATGCACTGTAAGTGTGTATTTGGTATGAAGGTACTGTAAAATTATTCTAAGAATGAATTGATTTGATTATGTTGAAATAGCATGTTACAACTCATTTTATACAGGATTTACGTAAAAGCTAGACTTTCAAAGGTGAAGATACACTTGAGAAGTTACACGAAATAAAACTGAAGTTGAGACGTGTGTATTTACAGAATTTGTGTTGCTGTGATCCATCGGTAACACTGCAGACATCCATAGTAGTTACATTATAATTGCATGTATAATTAGTGTGTAATTATGCAATAATCAGAGAAACAATATGAAGTGGGAACGAGTGCTTTGACCGTGAGCCGCTTGAGAAATCAAGCTAATCTGCCGTACTAATGATGTGGAGCATCTGATGGAAAACAGGATCCGGTCCAGATCACCTACACCTTCGTTTATGACTAATATATTTAAAAGCTCCTGCTAATCCTTTAGTTCTTCTCTGCTCACTGAGTTTTAAGCTTGAAATAACATGGAAATTGAAAAGGAGTATGGCAAAGTGTCAGCAATGCTTATATGCAGATAGAATGCTCCCATGATGCAGTTTTTTGTCATTCTCTGGAGGAAATATGTACTGTTTTCATATCAACACTATGGAATTGCAGCATTTTCAGATCAGTCAGTACTGTAACACTAATGCAAGATGTCCAATTGCATAAGAGTGGTTTTTACAGTGACAGAATAAAAGTGAATCAATGGAAATGCAACATTTTTTCTCCTTCGTTCATTTAGCTGATGCTTTTGCCCATCCCGCTTTGAAGATGTTTAACAATTGTCCGTTTTGGCAAATGGCTGCTATTAGAGACCAAAGACTGCTCATTAATGCATTAGAGAGCATTAGACACGGCGCAAAACAGATTATCAGAGACAAATGTTATCGGGGTTATCCCGGCTTTTACCGCTGAATTAGGAGCCCTTTCACAGTCACCGCGAGACCAGCAATCCATCAAGCTCTGGCAGCATCCTGATTGAGCCGTTGGCCCTGCGTCCTGAGACAAACCCAACACCCCGCATCTCTCTCTGTCTCTGTTTCAGTCTCTGTGTCTGTCTCTGCTCTCTCATACAAATCATAAAGCTGTGCAGTGCCACTAGTTTAAAGCTTTCCTCTCAAATCTCCTCATTCTCTCTAAATAGAAGCTGAGTGCTGCATTTTTGGGATGGAGATGCTCCTGTGTATAATGCACCAAAATCAGCCTTGTGGTTTTTAAAGAGAGAAGAGGGCTGCGTTTAAGCTCTTAAATCTCCCCTTAACCCATTAGCTTTACAGCACAGCGTGTGCTGTGGAGTAGTGCCACTCGTGCTGCCTCCAAGACCATTTGGTAAAATCAATGGCTCTCAATTATTCAAAAGCCGAGCACCAGTTCTCTCTCTCTCTCTCTCTCTCTCTCTCTCGCAGCCATTTCACAAGGACACATCGACACTTTGGCTCACTCCCACTAACCTACGACATTCTCATCGTCTCAGAACCAAAGTAGGAGGTGACAAGAAATCTCTGTATCTGTGCACTCATTCTTTTCTAAAATGGGACAAAGTCATGCAGAGCACTCAGGAGTTAGGAGTTTGTTATGCATAAAACATGAGAAGGGTTTTGAAATCTTGGTCTTCTGTAACTCTGCAAGACTAATGACCACAAAATCGCATACGTAATATACAGCTAATGCTTCACTCATGCACTCTGAGTGGGCAGCAGCAGCAGGTTGATCTTTTTCCCTCTACATGTTCACACTTGCCTTGTAATGTACCACTGGTTTTGGTGCACCTCTCTTACATGAGTTAACCACTTGCAAAACTTGATCCTTAAAATATCTCGCTCGAGTATCTTATACTTGCAGCATACTCATTTCTAAAAATTTATTTTTTAGTTTGTAGGGTTTTTTCTGGCCATTAATTTTGGAAAGTCTTTGTTCATGGAGACATTAAAAAAAATCACTCTTAATGAAAGTGAACAATAATATTACAAATCTATGCAGAATTACGCTACATTTATTATTATTATTATTATTATTATTATTATTATTATTATTATTAATTTGTTTGTTTATTTTTAGAAATGCAACTGAAAGTTTGCTTTACTGCAATTCTAGTCCACCATCTGTTCAATCTTTTATACATTTTGAAATGAAATGTTGCTTGTATGTGTGTACCACTATTTTTTTTTTCAATAATTAGCAACCAGAATAACCAACCAAACAAATAAATGCATGAATACAAGAACTTAAACTCTATCATCAACACTATAAACCATGTCCAACAGATGACTGGTGGATAATGTGCTCACTGAATGACTCACACATGCAAAGACATCGTCCCGAAGCGGTTGTTGGAGTGGACTGTGTTTCAGAAAGTACTGAGTAAGCAGTTAGGAGACTTTGTTAGCAGGCTTGACTGGAGAAGGCATTTTCCAGTACAACAGCATTCCACACATTCCGGTTTCACATGGACACAAATCCCTGCATGCATCACTGGCTCAGGCACATTCAACCGCTGCTCCTCGCTTCTCTATAGAAACGAACACAATAGACCATGTGTCCTAACAGGGAAAGTTACAGAGCTGCACAACATGTTTAACATGATTGTATCATTGTATCATGTCATAAAGCATCGATGTTACATGGTTCGAGATTGGCCGGCATTATTCTGACTTAAACTGGAGGTGGGCGAGGATGCTCACAGTGCATAGTAAACATTTTGGGATTAGTTAGAAGATTAGCTCATTATCATGTTATCAGAAAGGCAAATATCACAATTAGATGAAAATAACAAGCCTTGTATTGTGTAAATAGAAATATGCACAGGGTCAGAGTAGATTCTTTACATGGTTCTGATAGAAGTGAGATTTCTTTTGTGTTTGGATTTTATTCACAATAGCTCATTTCATGTTATCATATATCTAAATCACTGATATTATGATTGATATATTTTTAAAGGTTGTTCAGTAAATAGCCGGTACGGTATGTCATTAAAACACACACACACACACACACTTTTAGGCTACACAGTTCAGTAAGATTTACAGTTTGTACTGAAACAAATGGCACCATGAAATTGGGGCAATGAATTTATAGATTTATAGGGATTTTTATAGCTTTTATTTTTGGTACATCTGCATTTAAATGGGTGCATATTATCTGAGACTTGTTTTAATTAGTTCTTTTTCTCTAAACAAACAAACAACAACAATATTACTACTACTACTACTACTAATGCTAATACTACTACTACTAATAATCATCATCATCATCATCATCATCATCATCCTCATCCTCATCCTCACTGGCTGGCACAGTGGCGCAGCGGGTCCTGGGTTTGATCCTGAGCTCAAGTTACTGGTTACTGCCTGTGTTTCCTGAGTTTCCTCAGGGTTCTCAGGTTTCTTCCCACTGTCCGAAAACATGATTGCCTACACTAAATTGGCACTAGGAGTGAGTGAGTGTGCACATAATGCCCTGGGATGGACTGTCATCCCATCAGGAGTCCATTCTCCCGCATTGCACCCAGTGCTCCCGGGATAGACTCTGGATCCACTACGATCCTGACTAGGATAAAGCGAGTACTGAAGATGAAGGAATTATTATTATTATTATTATTATTATTATTATTATTAAATAGTAGTAGTAGCAACAGTAACAATACCAATCATATTTATACATTTATTTAATTTATTTATATTTCTTAAATATTACATTAATAAATATTATTTATTTATATTTCTTAAAAATCTTTGAATAATCATTAGTTAAAATTGCTTTATATATATATATATATATATATATATATATATATATATATATATATATATATATATATATATATATATATATATATATATGTGTGTGTGTGTGTGTGTGTGTGTGTGTGTGTGTGTGTGTGTGTGTGTGTGTAACTGTAGGTATTTTCGTGTATTAGCTCTTTGAAGTCTTCAGTAGGCCGGGAAAAAAAATTAGTAGTGAGTCTCCCTGGTATTTTTAATAGGATTTAATGGTCGGGATGTCCGCCTAACTGCATGCTGGGAATTGTAGTCTTAAGTTCTGAGAGTGGCAGTCAACAAGTTCAATAATACACAGGAATATCGCAATGTGAACGACAATGCTGTGTTTTGTTGGTTAAAAGTGGGCAGGATTTGTTCATACAGATACAAAGAAGAAGTGGAGAGAAAACTAAATCCCTGTACCAGCTTGTAAGGGCGGCACCAGTCGACTCCATTTCCCATAATCCTCTGCTCCTTGGGCTTTTTCTGTGTGTTTTTTTTTTCTTGCTCGGCGTCTCCCTGTCCTCCTCCACAGGCAGAAGGAGGGAGGTTGAGTTTTGAGGGAAAAGTATCGACGTTTATGCGCGGCAGTCACCGAGCGAAACTGGAGGCAAGGTCGACGAAACTGGGGCAACTAGTTGGAAAAAAGAGCGGCTTGGAGCTCGGAAAGCTCCAGAAAACCACCATGTGTGGGAAAACTGAGGGAAAAAAGCGCTGGAGATATTTAGCTTTAGTTTAAAAAAAACAAAAAAATAAAACCCCGAGCGCGTTTTCGTCGAAGAACTTGGAGCGTGAAGAGAAAAAACAGCGGATTATTCCCACTTTCCAAGTGTCGAAACCTGAAAGAGGCTCACTATACACGGATAATAGCTGTTTCTACGCTTTCTGGGTGCATTTAGACTGACACAGGCTCTTTTTTATTCCCCAAGAAAAAAACGAGAAGAAAAAGAAAAAGGAGTTAGACTAGCAGGCAGGAGTTTGGAGGAGTGCACGCGCCTGGAGCCACTCAAGCTAATTTTCGTGTACGTGTGTTGGAGCTCAGCGGGTTACACTGTAATTCTCCTCAGCGGGTTACACTGTAGCTCTCCTCAGCGCCTCCTCACACGGCGGCTCTGTCCACTTCCCGCAGATCAGACGGCTCCAGAAGCGCCTGGGACACGGAGGGAAGATGAGTGGAGGGGATGTGGTGTGCTCGGGCTGGCTCAGAAAGTCTCCGCCGGAAAAAAAGTTGCGCCGTTATGTAAGTAGAAGGAAAAAAAAAAAATCTCAGTTGTATTCAAATGCGCTTGCTTTTCAGTACACACACACACACACACACATGCACACGCACATGCAAATAGCTGCTTTCTAATAATAATCATCATTTATAATGAATGCACTGTTGAAAAGTGTGACATGGCATTCTCCAAAGCCGAGCCCAGGGTGTGTTGCAGTCTTGTTTACTTGTCAACACAAGTCTTCTGCTATTCTGGGACAATGCTGTCTTTCTGTCTTTCTGGCTTTTTCCCTCAAACACATAATTAGAGTGACACTTGCATTCTTTAGTGGTGGTGGACACTAAAAAAAGCTTGATTCGTACCCTTCATTCCTCCACCACCTCATGTGGGAAAGATTACCAACTTTTTTTTTTTTTTTTTAAAGCTAAATTGAGCCAGACTTTATCCCAAAGTGCAGAGCTCAAATCCTCTGACCCGATCCTCAGACCGGATCCTCAGACCTGACCCGATCCTCAAATCTGATCCACAGACCTGATCCTCAAACCTGATGTTGAAGCAGCCCATTTTCTCTCTTATTCCTCCTCAACCTCAACAAAACTCACATTTGTGAGTCTGTTATGCAAGCAGGAATGCATACGAATCAGCAGAAATATCTATGTTTGAGCCAAAATGTGTGGTTTTTTTTTTTTCTTGTTTTAAATACTAATTTATCCCAAAGTGCTGAGCTCAAATCCTCAAACCTGATCCTCAAACCTGATCCTCAGACCTGCTGTTGAACCAGCACATTTTTCTTTCTTATTCATCCTCGACGGCAACAAAACTCATAATTATGATTCTCTTATGGAAGTAGGAATGCATACGAATCAGCAGAAATATCTATATTTGGTCCAAAATGTTTTTTTTTTTTTTTTTTTTTTTAAATACTAATTTATCCCAAAGTGCTGAGCTCAAATCCTTAAACCTGATCCTCAGACCTGCTGTTGAACCAGCACATTGTTCTTGCTTATTCATCCTGAACCTCAACAAAACTCACATTTGTGAGTCTGTTATGCAAGTAGGAATGCATACGAATCAGCAGAAATATCTATGTTTGGGCCAAAATGTGTGGGTTTTTTTTTTTTTAATTTTTAAATTGCTAATTTATCCCAAAGTGCTGAGCTCAAACCTGCTGTTGAACCAGCACATTTTTCTTTCTTATTCATCCTCAATCTCAACAAAACTCACGTTTGTGATTCTGTTATGCAAGCAGAATGCATACGAATCAGCAGAAACATCTACGGTTAGGCCATATATATATATATATATATATATATATATATATTATTAAGATAATTTAGATCAGACTTATCTGATGTATCCCAAAGTGCTGAGCTCAAATCCTCAAACCTGATGTTGAACCAGCACATTTTCTCTCTTATTCATCCTCAGCTACAACAAAACTCACAATTGTGATGTCCTTATGCAAGTAGGAATGTGTACGAGTCAGCAGAAATATCAACGTTTGGGCGTTTTAAATGCTAATTTATCCCAAAGTGCTGAGCTGAAATCCTCAAACCTGATGTTGAACCAGCACATTTTCTCTATTATTCATCCTCAACTGCAACAAAACCCATCATTGTGATTCTGTTTTGCAAGCAGAATGTGTATAAATCAGCAGGAATATCTATATTTGAGCCAAATTACTTTTTTTTTTTGAAAGCAAATGTATCTCAAAGCTGGAGCCTTTATCTCGTTTTATCCCCAGATCTTGAAGCCTGGTGTTGAAATGGCACAGTTTCTTCTCCTTTTCATTCTCAACCACAACAAAACTCATCATTGTGATTCTCTTATGCAAACTGAATGCATACGAATCAGCAAAAATATCTATACTTGGGCCAAAATGATTTTTCTTTTGAAGCTAAAGAATCCCAAAGCTGGAGCCTTTATCCGCAACGTGCTCAGCTCAGATCTTGAAGCCTGGTGTTGAAACGGCACATTTTCTTCTCTTTTTCATCCTAAGCCACAACAAAACTCACAGATGTGATTGTTTATTGCGACATAAGTATCAGCAGAAGTGAGGAAAAATATCCAGCGTCAGCGCTGTACATGCATAAAAAATTGTGAAAACCCTTGTACAGAACGTTCCTAAGCTGCGGCCGAGCTTCTTCCTTAGAGAGTCACGGATCATTCGAATCATCAGGTTGCGAATAATTTGGTTCATCCGGCGTAGTCATCTCCCCCTTTTCCCCGCATACCTAATACACCTTCTTCAACCTGTAATGAAATCACTCGCACTAACTTTGCTGTTAAGCGATAACCAAATATGCTGCTGATCGACAAGCTCAAGCTTTCTTACCAGATTTCTGTCATCTCGTCTGTGCATGAACTGCTCGAATCGTCTGGTCTGTTATCTAATCTCTTTAAACTGCACTGATATCTGCAGGAAAGCTGTGTTTACTTGTCTTTTTCTAGTCATTATTTAAGAGGAATGGTTTTAATAATACATAATAATAATACTATGCGTGTCTTTGGGCTGGTTTTTTGTGCAGTAATAAAGACTTGTTTTCTTTGCTAATTGATTACATTCATTTTTATCATCTCTCTATTAAATGTGGCATTTTTAAAGGAAACTGAAATACTAGGATTATGTGTCTCATAGAAAATATTTAAGTATCATGTTGGTTTTGGAAATGTGACTATGTAATATTGATACTGATAAATGATATCACACTTTTCTGAGATATTGTAGGTATCCCTTTTTAATTTTTTTAAATCAACATTACAAACGGAGTGGAAGCAGTTGATATTGATGTTTTAAAATTTTTTTGGGTTATTTAAATGTAATTGCAGATTTTTTTTCTCCTTTTTCAGTGTTAAATGATTTATTTATGTAGATATTATTGAATTCAGGTGAACGCAGCTCTACTGTTCTGCAGTGCAAACCTGTATGGAAAGTCTTCAAGTATCGTGATATATTTTTATCCACCTCAAGTATCAGGATACATTCATTACTCTGAATATGTTTACAGCAGCACTATGTATGCACATCTTGTTTACATGAGCTCGAGCTTTGGGCAGCCGTTTCACTGGAGGTGCTGCTTGTTGTTTGTTTGTTTTTGTTGTTGTTTGTCTGGATCAGTTCACATGACCCGTGCCAGCAGGCATTGCAGCTCTGGATGTTTTCCCTTACACTGGGCCTTTACCCCGTTGTGAGCACTTCATCTGAACCCTCTGATTACTACCCCACTGTTTTCAGCACTGCTGTATTCTTGATTCTGATTGGTCAGAAGGCGGTGATTAATTTTCTATCGCGGCACTTTTCTGTGGCATTAGTGCTGTCTGAAATTCACAGGTTTATATAATGACGGTTGTGCTATTCGTTATTGTTTCTGTAGCAACTGACACTGGGACTTGTATGATGGTTCTGCCACATGAACAAATTCAGAATCGTGTAATTGTTGATACGGTGAAGGTTTCTGTGAGGAGAGGTTTATTTAATATTTTAGGAAGGAGTTTCCAGTGTCAGTGCTTTGTAACATTCAGAGTTAAAAGTGTAACTTTAAGTTTTCAGACACGGCACGGTCTTCAGGACGGATAGCTTTGCAGTTTCAGTTTAAAGTAAATGACAACAGGAACTACTTTGCTTCAGAGACATTCCATAACATCAAACATAACTATAAATAAGAGGAGTGAAAGGTTTTAGAGCATGCTGTTATTGGAAGATAATCATAATAATCAACAACGTCGCATCAGGCAGCATCACAGCACCTCCTCGTTGATTATTCCTTACATATTCCTCCTCTGACAGTGGCCTATAATAAAAACATAATACACTTTCCTCTGTGGCCTATGTGTGATTATCAGGGATGAGGATTTTGTCTTGTTTCCCTCTACTGACAAAGAACAGTTGCTAGAACGTCACTTGTAGTGGAAGTCTAAGGGCAATCGTCGGATTCTGTCAGTAACATTTAAAGCACATGGCTATACATTACGAATTTAAAATGACAGCCATTAGGCTGTAAGAATAAAGGTCTTCAGATGAGTCAGACATGAGAGACGTTCTTTCCGAAGCTGTTTTTCTGGAGTGGAGCAATAATGGAAGAAATATATATAAATATATAAATATATATATAATATATATGTAGTTACTTGCAATTTCCCAAACGTTTTGTGGGCTTCATGCATGAACAGATCTGCACAACTACAATTTTAACACATAAACACAAATTCATCCCTCTGACAGGATTTTTATAAAGAGTTTTATAAATTTAGAGCGCGGTTTACAAATATTTTTGTAGAATTCCTGAACTGCATGGAAATACTGCACACACTGTACAGATGATTCGGTTAAAAAGGACCAGCATTTATTTTTTCTTTAAAACATTAGATTTCACAGAAAGGATGTGGCACTCTAGAAGCTTGGCAAGACATTTTCATTTGATCTGAATTTGTTATGGTTCAGGCCGTTTTTGAGAAATGAGTACACTCATGAGAAATGAGGTGCAAAGGGACTATCATGAACCCCACTTTTTCCACAAGCTTTATCAAACAGTTTGTGGTTTTGTTAATAAATAGTAACTGTAACATATGAACATTCCCAAAACCGACTAACTTATTTTTCTTTCCTCCAAACCAATAGCTTCCTCCTCTAGACAGAAATATAATATGCAGGCCTGACATGAGAATGTTTTAGTGTGGGCACCGAGCCCAAATTCCCAGCCCTACTGCTTCAAGCTGTGCCGAGCAGAGCAGTGCAGAGCTGAGCTTTGAGCAGCGAGGGTCAAAAGTCTGCTGTGTTCCTGGCTGTTTGGCGGCGAATCAAGAGCGCGGCTGTTCAGCTGACTTTCTGTGTGCTGCTCAATGGAAGCGCTCAGCATTCAGTGTTCAGCACAGGGCTCAAAGTGCGTGCTCACCGCTTCAATATGGACTTTCTCACACACACACACACACACACACACACAGCATGCAGCCATGGCAACTCTGGTTGCTTTCTATCGGTGATATAGGATTGTCGAAGGCCGCTCACTTTACTTTTACAGCTTGCTAAAGTGTGGGATTTTTCAACACTCCACACATGACATGCTCTAAATCTAGAGTTGTGACTCTTACTAGAGACTAACGATAATAATAATAATAAACACCCCCCCCCCCCCCCCCCCCCAATCTCATTCATTGTTTCCATCCAGCGCTTATCTTTCTGTTTTGAAACTTCCTCTTTTTCATACCGTCATCCCCAAAGTGCGTGCACTCCTCTAAGCCCAGGGAGAGGCAGTGAAACCTGACAAGCTGACATGCAGGTTTGTGTGTGGCCAGAAGTGATCAGACTCTCTGAGACTTCAGCGCAGTATCGATTTCCACTTTTATTTAGTTTGAGTCCGGTTATTAACCCTTCATTCCTGTACATGCAAGACTAAAATGGATTCCAGCATGTGCTTGTAGCACTCTCTTTAATGGATATGCACGATCATTTTTAAACATGATATTTATATGCTGATCAGCTTATTTTGGGAAAGTTAATGCTGCTGTCCCATTCACTCCATTTCTTATTTACACTCCCTCTTTCCATCAAGAAGATCTGTAAGATTGGGAATGTCTTATGGGACTGTTCTTATATCTGTCATTTATACTCAGAGGTGGACAGTTCAGTAACCAGAACTCCTGGGACAAGCAGATTTTGTGTCCGGACGATTAGTTTTAATTCACAATTGGCAGGTGGAGAAGTAGATTTAGAAATGTAGCTCTGTTTAAACATAATGCTGCACTACACACACTGATCGAGGAACTGTCTGGCTGATGTTAACCAAGAGCAGAAACTCGTAGCTGAGACGACTACACCTCAAGTTGATGAGTAGGAATTTCAAGTTGAGGGGCTTTCTTTGGCTTTTCCTAGTTGGAGGTTGGGAATTACAAGTTGCAACCTCGAGTCGAACACAAGGAAAAAGGAAAAGCCATCATATAATTCTCCTCCTAATGAGCAGTCACCTTGCATTTCTTTCTTTCTGTTTATATTTTTTTGTATTTAGTTTCCTTTCTATATTTTTCAATTCAACAAATCAGGGGAAATTAAAGACACTTGCCGGAGCTCGATTGTTTTACATACAGTGTGAGGACAGAACACTACAACTCATAGCCGAAACGTTTGCAAATGCTTGCTGACATTTTGTTGAAGTCGCAAACATTCGGGGAAAAAAATATAATTATATTTTATATATATGTATACTTGCAATTTCCCAAAGGTTTTGTGGGCTTCATGCATGAATGGATCTGCACAACTACAATTTTAACACATAAACACAAATTCATCCCTCTGACAGGAGGGATATTCGAAAGTTTGTTAGAAGAGGATGGTGATCGTGAACTTGTGTGCTTCTCTTCGTCTGTAGTAATGCATTGATGTAGCTAACTAGCTTGTCATATGTTATTTTATTACATTAGCTGCCACTTTTTAAGCCTAGTCATTTAGGATTCAGGGTATCAGAACATGGGAATGAGCAGTATGTTAGCTTTTTTACTTGCCCGGTGGGCTAACTAATGAATTTCTGATTGGTTCACCCTGATACTGGTTATCGCTAACATAAACACATGGAAGAGAAGATTTAAAAGGAAAATCAATAGAGATGACCCAGCCAGTAAACAGAGCAGGAGTTTCATTGACATGAAGCTTGTTCTTCACGAGAACTCTTTGTACATCTTTTACAGACCATGTGTATGTCATATGTCATAGCCCCAGTGGCTGAGTGTGCTCTCTCTCGTGTGTCTTTGATGTATTTTAAAACAAAAAAAATTGTGGGCTACGCTCATGTGCCGTAAGGGAACTTGACATAAAGCTCTGGTGTTCCACTTTCCCACGATGCACCAGGGAAAGAGGAGATGATCGTGGTGAGAGAACGGAGGAAAATTTCTGCATGTGTGTAAACCTTCAACAGGCTGCAGCTGTAGCCGTCTTAATAGAGAATTCCTCTTTCCCCTTAATGCGTCTCAGCGAGCTACCGGCTGCTCTTAACCACTCACATCCTCCACTACTCACACTGCCATTACTCACGTAGTGCAGCGTGTGCAGCTGCCGCTTTTCCAGTCCCCACACACACACACACACACACACACACACACACACACACACACACACACGGAATGACTTTCAGTCTTCCTCATTACAGTGTGTTTATTTACTTTTGTTGGATTTAATTAAATCTGCTGGAAATTGATTCATGTATGCCTTAATGCTCAGCTCAAACAAATAAGGCAAACAGAAACAAACTGACGTTTGTGCTCAAGTTTATCAGCTTAGCTAACTGCTGAGACAAACGTGTACTTATTCTTTCCTTCTTTCTTCTCCATATCGCTTTCATTTCCTTTTTGCTCACGTTAACACTGTTTTTCTCTTAACCTTTCTTTTTCTCTCTCTCTCTCTCGCCTGCTCTCCATTTCAGTAAGTTGTGTTGTGTCTGAAATGATGAGCAGTCCTCTTGAAATGGATTCTCCTCTTAATAAATTATTAACTGTCTCTTACAAATGAAGACATACGAGCATCAAGTATTCATGCACAAAACTTACTGCATTAGGTGTAGCCTCTAGGTTGGCTCTTCATCTTTTTCTTTTCTTTTTTTTAAACTTTCTTTTCTTTCAGTTTGTATTTTTCTTTCTTTCTGTTTTTTTTTCTGTTTAGATTTTTCTTCCTTCCTTTCTTTCTTTCTGTTCATTTTCTTGTATTTTGTTTGTTTTACATATTTTACAGTTTGTACTCTATAGTTTCTTATCTATATTTTTCTCCCTTTTGTTCTTTCTGTTTATATTTTCTTGTATTTTGTTTTACATATTTTACAGTTTGTACTCTGTTTTCTTGTCTGTATCTTTCTTGCTTTCCTTTTTGCTTGCTTTCTTGCTTTCTTTCTTTCTGTTTATATTCTATATTTTTTCGATATTTTCTTCTGTCTATATTTTTCTTTCTTTCTGCCTGTATTTTTGTATCTTTCTTTCTGCTTATATAATATATTCTTTCACTATATATATTTTATTTCTTAAGCTATATCTTGAGATTCTAAGCTAATAATGACCTTTAACTCCATGATTAATAATAATCCTTTGTAATAAGTGATAGATTTTATTTGTCTTATTTGTTTGCTTTAGTTGTGGAACACTTCAGAAAGGACGAATGCTCGTAAAAACACACACCGGTTTTCGAAATGTGTTTTCACTTCCTTGTAAAGTGGCTTGGATTGTCCTAGGCACTCGTGATGGGTTTTGCAAGACTTTTTTTTTTTCTTTTTTCCCATTCATTAACACCCAAGTATAAAACTGACATGCTGAGTTTGAGAAGAATTCATCTGGCTTGGATTAACTGATTAAAATGATCAGTTCAGGTAAGAGTACTCGTGAAAGAAGAAGAGTGACTCCTTCATTTATCAGATCTATGTTTCATTTATTTATCTCTGTCATTGATCAGATCCAGATAAAGCAGACTGAGTGAAGTGACCTAATTCAGAAGATGCTTTTGGCCATGTTACAGTCAGGGGTTAATTTAGGATTTAGTAGGTGATTCTCTTAACAAAGGGGTTTTTATTTGCAAGCCCATTGAGCAAGTAAAACCTCCAACCTGCTGCTCATTCCTGTGTTCTGCCCTGAAACCTAAATGACTAGGCTAAAAAGTGATAGCAAACATAATGTAATAATGTAGAGTGAGCTAGTTAGCTTGTTAAGTGCATTAACACAGACTAATGCAAAAAAATAAAAATAAAAACGAGTTCATAATCATTATACTCTTCAACAATGGTTTTTAATGTAGGGCATTGTTTGTGCTCTTGAAAAAAGTCAGCAAGTGGTTGTCCAACGTTTGGGCTATGAGATATTATTACAGTCTGTCTAACATCTTTGTTTGTTTCTTTCTTTCTTTCAAGGTGACTATGTTGTGCCAGCAGGAGAGTTGCATGACAACTTTGTGCTGCACTTTATTTTGCTCAGGTTATTCAGATTTTCCTCATAGCTGTGTGTTTCCGATTCTGAAAAGAAAGCCTGTCATCCTTGTGCCTAGTAAAAACTGTTCTACCGTCAGCCAGATCGCGCCTCGGTCAGTGTGGGGCAGTGTAGGGGAAGTGGAAGCTCAGCGGTTAAGGTGTTGGACTACTGATTAGAAGGTTGTGAGTTCAAATCTCAGCACTGCTGCTGCTGGGCCCTTGAGCAAGGCCCTTAACCCTCAACTGCTCAGTCGTATAAATGAGATAAAATGTACGTTGCTCTGGATAAGGGCGTCTGCCAAATGCCGTAAATGTAAATGTAAGTGTGTGTGGTGTAGCAGGTGAGAACGAGTAAGCTCACACTATAGCTACAGCATTGAGATACGTCGCACAACTGTGAAGTGTGTTAAGTTCATACATGTAAACATATATACATGCATAAGGACACGAGATCTCCCTGCGTGCCCAGGCTACTGATTCGTCCAGCTGATTCTGATTCTGAACAGTTTCTCCCATTTTGTCTTGTTTACGTAAACAGTCCGAGCTGGGAAAGTGATCTCGCTCACGATAAACAATGCCATAACCACAGTGCTGACTCAGTCAGTCGTGGCCAAGCCCGCAGGAAGAGCGGCCATGGTGGTGCTGCTGGTTTTTTTTGGAGGCGTCATGTAAATACCTTAGCCTCCGTGGGAAGCAGTGTGTGTGCTCTGGAAGTCTTGCTGAGCTTTCTGAGAGATTGGCGTTAGATTGGCGTTGGTTAGGCGTTTACTTCTGCGGTTGATTTGGTTTTATTGGTTCTGTGGGCTGTGTGTTTGGATTGCATTTGTGAGGGAACAGGCCTCAGAGGCCATAACTCACTCAAACACACTGCTCTCTAGAGGGCCTCCAAATGCAACGTCTGTTCTCTTCCTGTCTCACTCTCTCACACACACTTGCGCACACACACATGAGTTACTGGTCTGCCCTCCATATTTGTTTGCTATAAAGTTTCAGAGTAGTTGCTTATTATTTACTCAGGCTCTGACAGTTAAAGCTTTGAAGCTTCAAGTTCTAAACCTGCCTGCCTTTTTTAAATATTCATGAAATAAATAACAGTGATAGACTCTGACAGACAGTTAGTAAAAATCTTGGATGTGTTTTGGTTATAGTTTTATTTGTAATAGTTATGACTTCCTAGTTTTTATTTCAGGTCTGCTCTGTCATGAGTCTACTGTGTCATGTCTAGTGTTCCTCAAACTAAAGAATGGCTCAACAGCATGCCCAATTAGAACTGTACAGCACATCACTGTCTGAACTTTAGGGATGTGCAATTCTAACTAAGCATGCATTATTTCTTTTATTTCAGCCCGAGTGCACCTTTTTGTTACACACTGACGTTCTATGAGAAACGTACTTAGTATTATGCAGTCGAACGTCATGGAACGTTTTATTTATCTCTGGAGATCGTTGTTGAGTCCTGCTAACAATGATCTCCTTGTGCTGACTTTTCTGTTGAAGGTATTTAAAATATCTTTAATAGAGAGTAGAAGGATGGCTGACCTGAGCGTGCAGAGCAATAGCAGTCCATTAAAATTGAGTGCAAGGTGCCGTTAATTCACCTTGACTCATGAGGAAAGAAAGGACTGGAAGCACTCAGTGCTCAGTGCTCGCTGAACTGAAGTGCTCTCACGTGCGCGCACTAGGCTTGAGATGATTGACGATAGTATCTGGAGCTGTCGATAGATTACGTAGAAGTATCACAATGGTTATCAGATCGGGCGATTTAAGCGACTATTGGAAAACATGGTGTCTGCAGGTGTAACATCGACAAAAAATAAATTGTAATGTATCTCATAATGTGTTTCCTTTCCTTTACAAACCTTAATAGCCTGCTGCCTGCTGTCTGTCTGAGCAGAACAGCAAAACTTCTTCCTCTGATGCATCCTAGCTTCCCTTGTCTGTGCTGTCCAACAGATAAAGCCATGAATGTCTTCGCTTTCTGAAATCGAGAAAATGAAACAGCGTGTTGTTTATCAGCACTACTTCACTATACAAGAATTTAATTATCTCCGCTGCTGTTAAACAAAGAGCACATGCATGTGTACTTTATATAATTTTACTTAAATTTAATAATGAACTTAGTTACAGCTAATAGGTCATTACGTTTATTTACAGTCCTGACTTCAGTCTTCTTGACCTCCAGCATTCCTGAACTTGTTCACAAGTAATTATGCCAAAAAACTGACTAAATGCTAATGCTAGCGATAGCAGCTACAGCCGACTCGTAACAAGCTTTCGATATTTTTTCCATTATAATGATGTAACATATACATGACACGATTTATATAAATATGGCCATGCCCCTTTCTTTTTCCCTCAAAGCCACAGGAGATGCTATTATCAATCTGCGATAGTTAAGGGGCATGATAGGAGGATAGCTTTTTACACACGATCTCACAAGCTTAGTACACACTCCCTTCACTACTCAGATTGCACTCATTTGAAATGATCATGTTGTCCACGTGCAGGCAGGACACGCTCACGCTCTCTATAAAAGATACTTGTATCATAGGAGGATGCTGTAGTTCCTCCTTGTGATTTTTTCCACAGAGCAGTTTGCAGTCTGCTTTGCTTTGATTATTAATCCCGAAACACGTCCAGATCTGTCATTTTGTGTAATCTGTTCATTAACGTGGAGTCACACAGTAGGCTGATGTCACATAGTATCACATGGTATTGGAGCATTTGTTAATATACGAGTAAAAGCGCGACATCAGACCGATACCCAATAGCAACATCGGTATCAGTGCGCCCCTCCTCTCTTTTTCCCTCCACTTTCTGAAATCAGACTCTGAACTGAGTTTTTCACCTGCAGCATATCGCTTTGGAAAGCACATCCAGGGAATCTTACAGAAAAAGTCAGTTCCTGTTTGAGTACACAGTGCCTGTTTGCACATTGTCATCTGGTTAAAAGGTGTACCTGCTGCAGTTTGTAAACAGATGTGCTCTTTTATGTGCTGGGATATTTGCTCAGCCATGCTCATTCCCAAACCGTGATAAGATTCGGTCAAAAAGAGAACTGTGGACCTGGACAGAAGGGGGTCTTGCTTCTTTTTTTTTTTTTTTTTTTTCTGTGTTAGACATACGACTAATTTTCCATAGAGAGTTTTTTTTTTTTATATTATCCTTGTTTCGAGTAGATCACACTGTAGATTACAGTAGATTACACTGACATTATTGCTGATGTCTGATGTTGCTTAATCTTTTTAACTGTTCTCCAGTATTTTTTTTCCTGGAAATTGCCTTATATACGGTTAGTAATAATAGCCTGTTAGAAAAATCTGTCTCAGTGTCGCGCCTCAACAGTAATTACTGTCTGTCACACTTAGCGTCTTTTTTTCTGAAGAAATTCTTGTTGTGCAGTGTAGTCAAACTTTGAGTTCTACTTTTAGATCATAATCTAGTAAGGACGCACACTTCCTATTCAACGCATTAGCAATTTAAAGCTTAATTCAGTTTTCTAAATCTCCACCTTGCAGTCCCACTTGTACTTTTCCACAGCATTTCCCAGCATGCTGGAGCGGGCAGGAATGTGAACCTACCAGGGTGCTTTCTCTCTCTCTCTCTCTCTCTCTCTCTCTCTTTCACCTCACGTTCTCGTTCTATCTCAGCCCTTTTGTTTCTCTCGTATGGCCGTGCAGCAGAAAGCCGATGCTCTCTGGTGTCCGAGAGCGGCATGGAGATCATTTCCTCTGCTTTTACTGATGGCTACCAGATGGCTACAGAGCACACACACTCTCTCCATGCTTCACTTGCTTCCTCTGTTTTGTTTGGAACGAGGGCCCGTTCGGGCGCAGGGCATGCGTATACCTTAGCATTGCCTCACGCTGTGAAAATATGAGCCAGATGTGCATTAAAGCAGGTCTAGGGTCAGATTTCCATCGCTCAAACTTATAGGCCAGTCCCAGACAGGCACTCAGACTGCAGATCTCATGCCATGATGGTGCTTTGTCGTGTTGCACTGATGCATCATGACTGACACACTATCTCCTGAAATGATGTGTATTGATGGACAGAATAGATTTGAAAAAAATGTAGAGAAAGCAGTTATACTTTGATGGATAAAGGACATTGGCAAGGAATTAATAAGATGCAAGGAGGATTGTATTTAACTGCATATTTCTTCTATGTCTGTTTCTACACGTTATTTGCTTAAGAAAGTATGCGTATGTGGATTTATGGGACTGTAATACTGACGTGACTGTCTGCAGTATTTTGACTAGAAGCAGAGGGTAAAATAGAGTAGTTAAGATTTTACATAACTCTGCTGTATGTTATGTTTTTTTTGTAATATGCATAATTAATAATTATATTTAAAGAACATGGCTTAATGCTCCTTCAGGATCAGAAGAATGAAGATTCTTTCACTCATTTTGAGAATATTGTAACATTCATCAATAACGATAATGTAATAACGCGTCACATCCACCAATAGCAGTGTCCAGACACTTGCATGTTACCGGATGACGACTGCATGGCGACCAGAGACAAATCTGTACGTTCAGCCAGCGTGATTGAACACCGCAACACTAGAAAGTCGTAGGACCACAAACAAACAGCAAACTTGTGGGATGATTTGGAACAGCAGGTGAAACACTGGTGTAAAGTCTCACACAGGTCTGAGTCAGTGTGTGCACTGCACTAGTCAGGGTAAGACTCGGCTCATGGACCTCAGTTTGTGTTCAGCCACTGAGATTCGGTTTTCTGTGCACTGTGAACTCTCTCACAGGATTTATAATGCACATCCATTCTCAGTCTGCAGGCACCCATCCAGCTTATTTACATTCCGTATGTGCAGTATTGGATTCTCAACCAACACACTCCCGATCATTCTCTCCTAAAACTCAGACAACACGTTAAATGCAGGTTAAGTTTGTAAAATAACACATTCTTATACAGAGTGTTCAACACCATTCTGAGACCAGGAAAACATTTTTATCCACATCTATCCAATTTCCCATTGTGATAATTAAGTCTGTACATTTGAAATGACCAGTTAGTCTCTGGCAACAAGAAGTTTCTCTCTGTAAGATGGTAATTGTCATATGCGTCCTCTTTTCAGCTCCTTATTGGAGAGTAAGGAAAAAAACATTGGTCAAACCTTTTTTAAATATTAATTGTATGTGTCTTTTGTAAAGCACATAAACTGTTTAGCCTAGGTTTTTTTTTTTTTTTTTTTTGAATTAACTTCCTAAAACAAGATATTTATAAGAAATTAGATGTTGTTTAAAGCAACCCAGTTGGAAAAAATTAATTACTGAAAAAAATCCAACAAATTTCACTACGCATTTAAATAAGCACAGAACACTACCTCTTCTCTAACAGGGTTTTGACTTGATATTATACTTATTTTAATCTGTAAATCCGGCTTTCAGGAGCACTGGCGTATCCAAAATGCACGGTCCAAAATGACCGCATGTTTGTTTGTTAACCAGGTCTGAGGTTTTGTTTTCCCGGGTGTGTCGAGGTGTAGGTTGGTTGGACGTTGACTCGGAGTTCCAGAAGGGTCTGAGTGTGTAGGAGGAGACCGACTAGAGGCAAGCTGTGAAATGCCGCCGCTGCCCTGTGCAATTCCTCAGGTTAATGTGAGGCCGTATAGTTCGGGTCTCTCCTGCTCCCCCTACCCTGACTGAAAAGCGAGCTAGAGAGAGAGAGGGAGAGAGAGAGAGAGAGAGAGAGAGAGAGCTCTTAGCAGTTGTCCCTTGTGACAGTCCTGCACTCGCCCTGATTGCATTACAGGGCTTTTGCACAGCATGACTCGATAGCTTCAGTCTGGCGCCGTGCCAACACGGATACCGTGCCAACTTGCATGTGTGTGATTGCATTGAAAGAGAAAGAGAAACACGCTCCTAATGAAGACCTTTTGCCGTATGGGGTGCAACTTTGAGAGGTGTGGCTCATACTCTCCTGTTTGCCATCTTTATCTGTTCTGGATTCTTCCTCAATCTCAGACTTCTCTCAAGCCTTCTCAGTGTCTTTTCAGCTCGGCTCACTCATCTTAGAAACTACTGTTCCACATCCAGGCAAGAGTCAAGGTCAGTGTGCATCCCTAAGTTTACTTTACTTTATAACCGTGTTTGGACAGGCTGCTGTTTTTCCCCTGTGCTGCACACAAGTGCGTTACGTGGGATTTCGGCTGAGCAGGTGCCGGCTGCAGGTGTTGTAACACTCGGTTTATGAGCTAGATCTGATTTCAGGAGCTGAGAGTCTCCCAGGATGGCCATTTTCACAGCTTTCGCTCACAGGATGGCCATCAGTGTATCGCTCACTGTGTTATGATGTAGTATCCAGTCCTACAGCCTAACTGCCTGTTCAGTATTACTGTCAGAAGTGATACATTGATTTTATAATTCTAAGTTGTTTAGCTAAGGATTTATTAGCATTATAATACCTAAGTGAATGGAACACATGAGTGTTGCCAGGGTGGAATAGTTACTTAGTTTGTTAAGTTCATGAACCCGAGTTGTGTTTTAGTATCTTAAGTCTTTTCCTCCAAATGAAAAGAAAGCCATATCTCATTTCCTCCATGACACTGGTACCAGGAGTCTGGACCGGCCATGACGGTACCTACAGAACCCACAGTGCTGTAAACAAAGTCAGATTGTTTGGGCCGACTGCAGCTTCAGCAAGGCAGAGCTCCACTCATGTGAACAGAGTTACAAGTCAGGCCAGAGGAATGCGTTGAATGCGAATGCCATAGCTTTGACGAAGGCATGTGACTTTGTGAGCAACAGAAGAAGGGGGGGGCCTTCTCATACGGGCAGAGTGCAACACTGCTGACCTTCTTCTACCAGGAAAAAAGTAGAGAAGGCAAATGAAAAAGATGATGGCAAGAAAGACGGCAGTGTATTCTGTGTGTGCGCGCGCACGTGTGTACCCTTTGCAACATCTCAGATTTCACACTTGTTTTCAAATGGCATTATTCTATCCTGGTCAGATGACTAAATCTGTACTGGCTCTTGGACGTAATTCTTGACCTTTGGACGGCCTTTTTAACGAACCCGTGCACTGAAATCTGTGACACGCAGCGGTTATTTTGAGACATTGTTTCTACGTAAGAGCTGCAGACTGTAAACATTGGCAGAGCAGCTGAGTACAGAGCCGCGTGAGGGGCTGAGAGAAGCCCGGATAGACTTTTGGTTAAGAGCTATTGATCAGTGACCTTGTTTCTACCACAACACGACATGGAAAACCTGACGGCTGATTTATGCTCTGTTGGTTCGACTCCATGAATAGCTGAGAATTAACAGCAGGAACGTTGCTCGGGGGTGTGTATGACTGTGTATGCACATGTGTGTGTGTGTGTGTGTGTGTGTGAGTTGTCTTAGATACTGTTTGAAATATTTAAGACTAGATAACCACACACACAGTGAAGTGAAGGCTGTAAAGTTTTAATGCTGTGTGCTGTAAAAAGTGCGGCATTAGAAAACTGTTTGATGTGTTTGTGTCTCATTGCAGTAGGAATCTGTGTATGAGATGGATATGCATTCCGTCAGTGTATGGAAAAAGCAGCTGTGACACACCAAGCAGTGGTATAATGGTCTGTCTCTAGGGAAGGGAGAAGCAGATGAGGAAAGCCAAAGCAGAGCTATGTATAGTGCCAGTGCTCTTAGGACAGAGACCCGGTTTTAGCATGATTACACTTTTTAGAGTTAGGGCTTTATGTTTTCATGAACATATTGAGAACTTGTTTGAGAACTTCAAAATGGAGGACAAGGTTTAAAGAAAGACTGTTTATTCTGTTCCTACACTTGATGCTTTCTTCATTTTGTACTTTTGTTGAGGGGTCAAGCGTGCACATAAATGAAGACCCGGCCATTGCCGCCTGTATAAACAAAAAGCTTTTAGGCAACATAGAGCTTGCTAAGGTTGAAAAATTTGGGACATTTTGAATACTTGAGAAATAAACTCAGCGTTATTGGTTTGGAAATGCCCGCTCTCAGATCACTCACCCAATCAAAACAAACCGCACACTGCTCTCTACACTCTGCTCTTCTCTGTGTCCATGCCCTCAACGTCAAGTCACTTTCTTTACTCCTGCACCTACGACAAAGACGCGAACCGCTTCAAAAGGTTTCTCTCGGCTGCCGTGTTATATGACAGTCATAAATTACTGAATGACGGCCATCAGAGTTGGTATTGTTCAGCACTTATCTAATCACGGCAGGAGAAGTGTGTCAAGGATGCTTCATGATGTGTGTTTGCTTATCTCTCCTTGGCATGGCAGTCCATTTCCTGAGTGGCCCTCTCTCTTCCTTAGTCATAGAGGCACAATTAGATTTGTCGCACATCAGTCCTGGGTTGTGTGCTGAATGTGATTTGGCGTGATTAGCACGGCTCTGAGATTGGATTATGCTGTGTTTGCACTGTACGTTGTCACAGACAGAGCATAATTCAAAGAGTTCTTATATCCACCCGGTTTCTCTGTTTTTTTTCCCGTCCTCACTGTCTCCTCCCTTTCCCTTTCACATATAATAATGTACTCGTTCTGGCCGAGTGTGTGTCTTTTTTCCGTAACGTAACACTACACCTGAAAGCAGGGGGAGTTTCTTGCCTGGTTATCATATAATACTATAAATGTTACAGGAAATTCAGGAGTTATATACTAATTATTTCTCCCACACAGGATGAACTGTTCAGCATCAACCACAGCAAGTTTTTTTTAAAAGCAGTGCACAAAAGCAAGTGTGTCAGTACTTTAATCGTTAGTCAATCTTTTACTTGGATTGTGCTTGGATTATGGGTAAGAAGCGTAAATTTAGCTGCTGGATGTAAGATTTGAGAAATTTCTGGGAGAAAGAACATTTCGTAACGTGGGCTGTGCTGCGTCCTTCATCATTCATCTGTAATGCGCATAATGAGTGTGGAAATAGCAACAATATCCAGGATTGTGGATAATTTGCAGAGCAGAGGAAAAGTGCTAATATGATTATTTGGTACAGGGTGTGAGCTGCTCTTCTCCTGCACTGCTTCAAAGAGTCAGTGAGTCTCGTATCTATTATCTAATCAACTTCTTATCTATTATTTAATCAGTTTTTTTCAGAGCAAAATAGGTTTGCAACAATTCTATCAATTTCAAAATCAATTTTGACATTTTGTATAAAAACAGGTCATATGACCTAAGTAAAGGTTAATTTTTTAAATGATTACAAACTCAATTGATCAGTAAACCAGCCCATTTAATCAAGTAAACCACCACAGTAAGCAGACAGTTAAACCAAATGAACAGGCCATTCTAGTGTCAATAAAGCTCAATATCTAACGTTTGCTTATTAACTAGCCTCAGCTGCGATCAAAAGTATTGCAGTGGATTACATTTCATTAATTCAGGAAGCCAAAACTCTTCATCACAATTCGAGAAGAATGTGTGTCTCCTCATCAGTGAATGTAAACGAATGAATAAATGTCAATTATGTGATTCAGGGATTCACACAGTTGCTCAGTGGGGTCAGAGGTCATGAGACGGGCGATGCTAATCCCTCCTGCCAGTCTGTAGTGCTTTAACTCCAGAGTGACAATGACTGTCTTTCTTCTTTGTCAATATATTTGAGGCATTATGGGATTCACAGTTGATAGTATGGTGCTTTCTTGCATTAAGAGCTGAAATGATTCATCCAAAATTCAAAGTTTATGGCAGACCATTGCTGGAAGTAATAAAAGTTTTTTCCTCTGGACAGTTTGCACTCTGTGTGTTCATGTAAGGGGGCTCACACAGCTCTTGTGTGATTTGCCGGGGTGGAGCCTGGAGATCACAGAGGGAATGTGAAGAATGAGGCCGAGTTATCGGATGGAAAGTATTTTTGGGGATGACCGCAGCCGTGCTTGAGCGCCGCATGGAAGCAAGTGTTGTTGTGCTGGGGTGGGTGGAGGAGAGGAACATGGCAGGAGAGAGGAGGTGGCCTGCCTCTGCCTCTCTCTCTCTCTCTCTCTCTCTCTCTCTCTCTCTCTCTCGTTATTTTCAGTCCATTGTGTCTACTTCCTGTGGGTCAGGGGTTATTGGAGCAGGGAGTTGTAGCTTGGCTCGAGAGAGAGAGAGGACAGAGAACTTCAATAGAAGTAGAACGGCAACAGCTCGCCGCCGCTGTTTTTTCTCCTCCCGTCAACAATTAATCTCAACAGGTAAATACCCGCCTGCATGTTGCACTGGAATTGTTTGCTGCATCCGCTTTAGGTTTCTTTTGTGCCGTGGCGCTTTGTCTGCCAGGCGCTATCCTGTTTTTGTGCAGCTGGGCTAGCGTTGTTGCGTTACAGTTGTGATTTTAGAGCCTCTGGATCCAGGACAGCGGGAGAGAGCAGGACAGGTCGTGATTGTCTTAACATCCTACTTATGTAATGCAAAAGTCTTCCTGAGAGCAGCCATATTGGAGCCGTGTTTATGGAGAGAGGAAACCTCCTCCTGCGTTGGTCAATGTGGTTCAGGCTAAATTACATTACGTTGCTGGAGCAGAGGGGGAGCAGGGTCGGAGTTATTACACTCCACTGCAGCCATGCAGCTTCCCGGCCTGTCCAAACACTCACTCACTGAGGGTTACACTCCTGCACTGAGGGACTGAGGTAAGCAAGCGGGGTTTCATTGCAAATGTTTGATGGCATTGCTGTCAAGAAGAGAATATGATGTGCGGTTACTTGGGTTTTGGATTTTGGAGTGAATAATAGTTTTAATTTCATGACGCAGAGGAGGAAGATTGTTGCTGCAGTGTTTAAGAGACATGTTTGACGCTTGTGTGTATGTATATGTTATATATTATTTGTTATTCCATAGACTAGCGAGTGTTTTGCTTTTAAACTAGGGACCAAAGAGCAGAGGAGGCTCCTCTGTATGAAGGAAACAGCCCCTACACACACACACACAGACACACACAGACACAAACATGTCTAAAGTTAGATGTATCCAGCCATGCAGCACACAAGTGTGACAATGGAGGCAAAACAGGAAGTCTTTTTCTCAGAGTGTGTGTTGGGAACAGATGATCAGGAAGATAAAAAAAAACGCCAACAAAGTGGAAACTTCCAGCCTGCCCCCACCACGTCTGTGTGTGTGTGTGTGTGTGTGTGTGTGTTAGTGTTATAAAGGACTCTGTTTTCCTGTATCAGAGGTGCATCACTGGACACTGCTCTGGGAACTACAGGAAATGAACTGCAGTCTCCTAATGCAGCCTGTGTGTTTTCTTGCCCGTTTTGAGACTAATTTCTGAAATGCTCAATGGGACACGATGTTAATGTTTAAACCCATGTCTCTTTCTTCCTCTGGCTCATGTTGAGCTGTTTCTTCCTCTCCCCAGCTGTCTGGTTAATGCCTCACTTGGTTTTGTTTGAAGCGCATTGGCACTGTGCTCGTACACTCTGCTTTGACTCGTGTCCTGCTCAAGGAGAGCATGAGAGAGGGGCAGGACGAAACTGACCCAAGAGGAGACTGCTAATAAAACCTCCGAGGCGGCTGATCTTTTTTTGGATTATCGATCCCCATATTCTGTCTTATCCGATGTTGCTTTTGTTCGCTTGCTGTCCTTCACTCTCTCCTTTGCTCGCTCTTGAATTGGACAAACACAGTCATGCTGGATTAACCAGCTTTCTCCGTCTACAGGGTTTAATGGATCTTCTAGCTCTTCTAGCTTCATGTGGTTTGAACTTCAGTCACCTTTCAGGTTACTTTCTTTTGTAAACAGTGGACTGGCGTTTGGGAAGGACAGCTTTTACTGGATTTAAATTACTGGCTTTGCCCTACGTTCTTCTTTTACTGGATCATTAGACTCCAACACAGTGGGCTTTGGCACTCTGAACTAATTATTGGCTTCTGTCTTGCATTCGCAACTCTTACATTAAAGGGGTAAGTAGGACTGCAGTCTTACACCTTGCATGGGCGTGAATGAAATGATTGTAAAGTCTCACCATAAAGTATATGTCTTTTTTTTTTTTTTTTTTTTTTTTTTTTTTTTTTTTTGCACCTTTGTTTTTTTCCCCACAATTATAAAAAAAATATTTTATCAAAGGGATGTCATAGTTGACTTGTTAGCAGCCAGTAACCTTGACAGTGTGAATAACACAAGGGATTAAATGTAATACAATAAATCTAAATTGTTTCATTTTCTTATCAGCAAAACTTTAGTAGTATTATCAACAATAACAGTAGGGCTGGGCAACAATATAAAAAATATATCATAATAAATGAAGAATTTGTAGGCAATTTTTTATAATATGTTGTAGGTACACAAGATCTATTACAACATATAGGTTTGCTAAGAAACAGCCGGCAAAACAATCCTGAAAACTCAGGTTTAATTACTGTTTACCAAACACTGAAAAGAATAACTAAAAAGATCTGTAAAAATGTTAACGTTTAATGTTAATTATTTTAAAGATTCAGAGTAGACTTTTGACATCAGCTGCTTCCAATCAGAGTTTGTAATCAGTTAAAGTTTAAAAATATAACATATAGCCGCAATATCTCAGAAAGGTGTATTGTGACACAATTTATCACAATATTGAGGTTATATCATCATATTGCCCCGCCCTAATTTCCAATAGTTAAGAGTAACCATAAAGCCTAAACAAGTCATTACATTTCCTCAGAAAAATTAAGACATTTAAGATTAAGATATTTTGTCTGGAAGGTATTTTTGTGTGTGAATTTGATTATTGGTTGACAAATGGCTGCACATGGTGGCAAGTAAAGAGAGCAGATGAGTAAAAATAGAGCAAGTAGCAAGTACGAGTTGCTTTCGGATAAGCTTGCATCTCATTGCATTATATGTGGAATCTGAGTAAGGTGAGAAGCAAGGTTGTGTACCGATATCTGTCTGCTTATTGCTCAGTCGTATTTATAGAATTCATGGACTTCTTGCTTGTCTATGTATGTTATGTTTTATGATTTTTAACGTTCTACACAAAAGCAGCACTCAGTACTCTGGATTGGTGCAAAACCCTGTGCACTTCCACACATCATTCTGACCTCTGAAGTCTCACGACTTTCCTGTTTTCTAGCTTCAGCAGGTGATCTTTTCTAAAGCGTGTGCTATTTATACAGCTGGAGATTCTCTGTAGACTGTAGAGACCGCTCACTCGTGTCAAACAGCAGATGTTCGACAGCACCACCACTCCCCTACACTCCCCCTGTGCTTCCTCTGATCAGGTGCTGGACGAAGACTTTGCGATTTTCTGACCGTTGTTGGTACTTTGATGTGATAGTGAGGTTCATGACCTTAACTGTTTGAACTAGAACTAAACCTTGGTGGTGAGGGAGATCGCGACTGCTGCCAAACACACACTTCAGAAAGATTGGTTGGCTAACTGTGTTATCCAGTTTCAGGGGCTAGGTCGGCCTTTTGGCCTCCTGGCTAAGCTGTTAAGGGCTTGGCCTGTCTTAGTGAATAAAAGGATTGATGCTGGGTGTTCTTACAGGGATGGACCGCACAGCTGCTCCAGCTGCTCCCAGGGTCATCCTGTTGATGATCAGGTCCGACACAGAGCCCATCCCTCCTCACACACACTATCCCTTCTCACCCACACGATCACGCTCTGCCTCTGCTTTTCTTGTGTTTTCTGTATTAATAGGTAGGGAGTTTTTAGTTTCCCTTATGAAAACTAGAAAAACCACCCCGAACATAAATCATGCTGGCTAGCTGTGTTGCAGTGGGAGAGCTGTGGAATTTATCAGTTTGTGAAGGAGTGGAGTGATTGCCTTATCCAAAATTTTATTCCCAGGCCAGTGTGTTCTTAACCACCAGGCTACACATTCATCATCTGGACCACAAAAATGGCACTTACACTCATATTTTAGTCATAGCAAAAGAGTATTTTAGCCATAGCAAAAGTGGATATGGTTATTTCTGTTTTTCACTTTTTTAGTGTAATTATCAATATTTAAGCCTCAGTAACAGTCACATAGGATTTAGCAGCTGTAAACAGTCGTTTCCTCACCAGCCCCTCTTTTTTTCTCTCTCTTGAAGGTAATTAAAAAAAAAACTTGTTACAGAGAAACCACAAGATGCTAAGCTCTGTCTCTTGAACACTTTGTCAGAATACTTTCAGCTTTACTTAAGCACTGACACTGGAGACTCCTTCCAAAAATGTTAACTGAAGGTCTCCTTACAGAGGGCTTCATGACAACCATTACACATGTTTGCTTTAATTCATTTATCTGGAGCATCTGCCATACAAGTCCCAGTGGAATTTATATATTAAAAGGAGCATATTAATATGAACCTTGCAGCCAGCACTTCTGTCAGAGCTGCTGTTATAGAAGATTAATCAGCACTTCTGACCAATCAGAATCGAGCAATTCAATTTCTTATGAACCAGACTCCAGGCCTTGTTTTATTAAAACAGTTTTAGATAAAACTACTTATAAACTGCTTTATTTAAAAAGTAGTGATGCTCTCTCCTCGCTATGGAAGATGTAGTAATACAAACACCTTTGCAACTTGTAGCAAGATGACGAAGAAATCCGATTACTGATGTAAACTCAGAATATTAAAGCTCCTCACTTCTGAGTAACATTAGCTTTAATTATCATAAAAATCCCAAGTCTCTAGTCCATAATGATTTGATCACTTTTCCCAAACTACTCTAATGCCAATATCCCTCTCTACCCAGGTAGCCTTGCTGATTTTATCTAAGGACCCCAACCCATTAATCCGTGTTTCCATGTTTATGAAAAAGACGGAAGGGGACAATAAGCCCATCTCAGGGCCACTGTAAGGTACTGAAAGTCACAGAGACATTTGGCAGGTCATTGTAAGTCAATATTCACGGGGACACTCTGCTTACTCATATGTGACCCAGCTCCTAGCTGCTTGGCAACATCAGGACCACACACGCACACACACACACACACACACACACACACCTCTTCCACTTTTGGGTGTGTTCGGAATTACATTAGAGCAGCTACAGTCTCTAGTCCACTCAGATTTCAGTGCTTTTCTGTCTTTTTCAGGAAATGTAATTAAATAAGTAAGAAGCAGAGAGAGGTGTATCGGAGAAGGAGAATGGACTCTTTCAGGTACAATCAGTAAAACAAGTTTAGAGGTGTTTTATATTCATGTTCTGAGGGTCTTGTACATGTTCAATTGTACATGAGCAATTTGTGATTTTTCTTTAATTTTCTCTTGATTCCAATATCAGAGCTCTAAATATTGCCCAGTACCTGCTACTGATTCGGACAAAGCTTTTTGTTGCTAAGTTATGCAAAGGCACGATGGCAGTTAAGGCTGGGGCGATATGATCATAATATATCACGATAGTGATATTAGATACCACAATACACATCTGAGAAATCACAGTTATCATCAAAATTTCTTTTTGGATTTTTTTTCCCCTCAAAATAATTCCCACCCTCAAGCCAGCTCTTCTTGTCGTACGACAGCTACTAACTGCGATGGGTGAAGACTAACGCGTGCTGCCTCTGAGACACTTGAAGCCTGTCAATCGCACCTTTTCAAAAAAAAAAAAAAAAAAAAAAAAAA
>CM040456.1:5588069-5598816 GCA_022758105.1 Pangasianodon gigas | reverse complement strand
CGAATTCTTTCCTGATTATTACTCAAGCCCGTGTGTGTGTGTGTTCACTGTATCAAATCCTTTTAGTGTGAGTGTTGTACACTTTGTGTTGTGTATGGACCTGTCGGTTTTGTTTTCGTTACTTTCTTGTGCTTTTTTTTTTTCCTCTCCATGAGCAGAAGCATGTGATCAGCAGAGTGCCAGAGGGGAAAGGAGAAGTAGGACAGTTTTATTTTTTATTTTTTACTTTATTATTATTATTTTTAAAATTTCTCACTGTGTGCAGGTTCAGCATGCTTTGAATGCAGAACTGAAGCCACAGAGAAGTGAGGCGGTTAGCCACGGTCTCTGGATGAGAAGCACTCACGGAGTGAAGCTTGTTTTCGAGTGTGTATGTGTGGGAGGAGAAAAAGTGTGTTACCCTATCCTATCTTGAGTGAACTGAGATTTAGAGAATATTTCAGACATCTTCCTTATCTCTGCAGTTCAGTAGTTAGTTCTGAATTTGGTTTTAAACTATCCTACACTGGTTTGTTTTGCTTTCTCGACAGAGAGCGGAAAGGAATGCCTTATCACATGAGGGTCTTAACGTTTACCTGATCATTTGTTCCCGTTAAGAGTGTTGCATTTGTTTTGCAGCTCTGAGTGGTACTAAGTGGAGCCGTGTGGTCGATATCCGCTTTACATTAGCCAAGCCATTACTGCCGAGGCCAGCAGACGATGATGTATATGAACACGTCACTAAACAAGAAAGACAGCAGGAGGAATTATAGAAATCATAAAGATGTTTTTTTCATTCATTTTTTTTGTACTGTTTATTGGAAATTTAGGGACATTTAGGGAATGTGCCAAAAATACTTACAAAAAAAAATCAGATCATAATATTTCGTTTTGCTAGCAGTGCCAGCAAAATAGTAACATGTGGGAAGCTGTGTAATTCTCCTTTTATTTAATGTCTACAGAAATAAATTCTGTACAACAAAGTGAATGTCCAGTCAGCTGATTGGTACTGTACGTAACAACGGCATCATTCAGTTTTACAACATTGCTGCTGATATAACTGGAATATCTCAGAAATGTGTATTGTAAGTAAGGAATAAAACACTTGGGTGTGGTGTTATAGAGAAAGAATTAATGACAGGGTAATGTAACCTGAAGCTATGCAGAGCTACTCTTACCATCCCGAAGTTTATTTTCCAACATCATCACATCCTCAAACTACAGAAATTAGCCTACAGTCACAATTTTTATTTATTCAACAATGATATGCCACACTGTTCGTCCATTTACAGTTACATTTAAAGCTGTGGCACAGCTGCAAAAAACTTACCTCTGACTGTTACACAGCACTGACACTGGAGACTCCTTCCAAAAATGCTAAATAAACTTCATCATATCAAGAATCGCACACGTTTGTGGAGCGTCCACCGTATGTGTCCGTACTCATACTCAGCTGAACACCGTCCCACTCCCTTTGCAACTTTTTCAAATTTCTGTAGTGACTACCTGCGTTTTTGCTGATACTGTATTTATATAAACATTGTATTTAATTTCTCGTCACTACTATACTCACTACTAACTGCTATGTCCATATATGGTATAAGCTTATCTGTTGAATAATATGTTATAGTTATGTTTACATTCACAGCATTTTATTATATTGTTATTCTTTTGCACTACTGTTATATCGGACACTTTGACACTAGAACTGTGAACTAGTCAGCGCTGCACTGTCTCTTACTGCGCCTGTTGTCCTGTTTTGGTAGTTATTGTACTGTCTTGTGCTGTTTGCACACGTTTGCACGTGCATTTTATGTAGTAATGTGTAGTCTCATGTAGTTCTGTGTTGTTTTATGTAGCACCATGGTCCTGGAGGAACGTTGATTTGTTTCTCTGTGTACTATACCAGCTGTATACAGTAAAGCCACTTGACTGGACTTGAGATGGATGCAAATTTGTAAAAATATTGTCATATTGCCCCTCCCGACCCATCTTGCTGCCATGTGATTGTAAGAAAAAGGAAATGAGCACTCACATTTTTCCAGAATTACAGATTTCTAACAGTGCTGTGCGAATCTTAGATGTGTTTTCCTAAATAATGTTGTCCATTATTTCCTTTAACAGACACCATTTTCTCAAACTCCAGAATCCCTTTCTTGCACAGAATAATCCACTGTTTTGATATTTTGTCACAACATAATTATAACCCTAACGTCAGCGGCCTCAGCAGACTTTCCCAAGTTGTGCAAACTCAGTGACGCTGCAACTCCTGCAACATAGTTTTTCTTTTTTTTGGCAGTTTGCCTTTGTTGCATTTTCCGACTCATATTTCATTCTGTTTTTCTTCAAAGTCTGATAGATTTGAAGCGAAGCATGTTTCCAGTAGTATTTATTTGGTGCAGAAGAGAGAAAGAGAGAAGGAAGATGAACAGGCGAGTGGCAGGTGTGACCCAGCCCAGGACTTTGCCCCGACATGTCACACACAGCACACACTCGCCACACAAAAGGCATCCCGACACACCCTCCTTACACACCGCTCTGTGTGTGTGTGTGTGTGTGTGTGTGTGTGTGTGTGTGTGTGTGTGAGAATGAGAGAGACACTGAGAGTGAGCTAAGGTCCCAATCTAAGGTGCCTAATGTAATTCCTCTTTACAATTTCATTTCTGAAACCTGATCCTGTTTGTAACATTTCCTCACACCCACTGCTGGTTATGAGGTTTTTTTTTTTTGGCTAGTTTCTTAAAGTTCTGTTGTGCATATTATCCTTAGATTATTTACTTATTTATTTTTCTTACAAACTGGCTTCTTATCAGAACAATCTATTGCTGCTGCATCTTGAGCTAATCCTTCATATAGATGTGTGTGGAGTTTGTGCTGTAGCGGTGGCTTGGTTATGCTCAGCGCCTCCCTCGGAGCATCTCCCTAAGTGGGTATAGGGTGTGTGTGCGCGAGAGTTAACTCGGATCTTAATGTGTGTGAGGATCATACGGAGCCGAGAGCAGCAGGTGCGGGGAACAGAGAGATCGATTGAGCTGAGAGAGAGAAGGGATGAGGTCATACACTCTGGGAATGCACTAGCGGGGGGGAGGGGTGTGTGTGTGTGTGTGTGTGTTAATGCCCTGACAGACTTGTTCTGTTATTAGGAATATGTTGTCATGCTGCTGGTTGTTGACCTCTATAGCTGTGCTCCTCTTTTATCTGCAGTAATCAGCTTCTTCCACTGATAATAAGAGCTGCTTTTTACACTTCCAAACACTTACATAATGCAATAAATGCCAAGCCAAGCACTAATGTGCTTTTATCTTTTTTTCCCCCTTTGTTCTTTTTATTATTTGTGAAAACTGAGAAGTTGATTCCTCATTCTTCCAGAGACAATTTCAAGTAAAGAAATCCACAAAACCACAAAAGACAAGCTGTATTAACATTTAACAGCTTTATTAATTTTGTCTTTTACACCCTGTACTGTTTCTCTGTCCACAAAATTAACACTCCTTAATTTAACAACTTAACAACTTCTGTAGAAAGCATACTGATGATGCGCTTAACGTTCATGACACACAGAGAATAAATGTGATGTATTTAAAATGACCACCAAATATACTGCTGAGGAATAGGGTGCGCTAACTTTTTCTTTGGTAAGGTGCAATGCATTTATCAGCATGATTTCCACTGCCGTTAAATTCACAGAATTTTAATAGTGTCTGGTTTTATTGGTCAGCTGATATGTTGTTGTCGCCCTTGTATAATACTGGTACCTGGTCCATTGATAGGATTTGAACTTGTGATTATTGTAACTTGTGAATCTTTAAAGAATGTGCAAAACCTTAAACAGCTCTATGACTTGGGAGCCTCCAAAATACCTGAAGTTATACATGAATAAGTGAAAGTTCATTTCTCTTACTCCACTTATTTCAAGCTATGTTATAAGTAGCTTTAGACACTCCTCCCACAGGCTACGTAGCATCTTATATCTTTTGTACACTTTTCTGGCCATGAGCTTCTGAATCTTGAAGGCTGCAATCTGATTTGCTCTCTGCTCTTCCGTGTGTGCACAGTTCTGTGTGCCAGTTTCCGACAGAAAACAAACTTGAACAATGACAGTGTACGCATTTAGGAGCTTTGGATAAAAAAAATCTCACAGCATCCCATCTTTAAAAGAGTTGTGTGTTTGTCAGAATGCTCCAGAAACGGTCTCTTCCTCACTTTGCTTGTCGATGTTTTTGCTGTTTATTTGAATTTGAGAAATGGAAGGAGCTGCTCTGGCTGATACCACACAAAACATGTTAGCAGTCCATCCATCCCTGACAGATCTCACACTTACAAATGATTCAACCATCAGTTCGCTCACACACTCGCCAGCTCTGGTATCCTAGAGACCACAAATCTGAACCACGGGCCTCGTTTGTCCGTTAGCACTCGCAATGCTAAAGCAATTGAGCTGTCAGCACAATCGCTAATAAAATACAAGCTTAATATCCACAAACGTAAGGCTTTTACTACGGGTGGTTTAATAATTAGCTTGAGGTAAAACCCATCTCACAGAACGGCAGGTGGAAATGTTTATACAGATGGCAAGAACTTCTTTTTGTTGGAGAAAAGCCAGAGAGCCAACGTACATGCTCACTCATTACTGTTCCTGAATTTGCATGTGTGTGTGCTATTTTTTTGTGTGTACACAGCTGTCTAAGAAATGTAAACACACAAAATTTGAATTATGACCGGATAGAACCGACTGTGGGAATGTATTCATGTGTAGCACCACTTTATTTTATTTCAATTTAATTTTATTTAAACCTATAACTTTTAATGAGCTGTACATTTAAAAATGAAAAAATATATACAGTACAGCAAGCACTGTCGGGTTTATATAGCTGACTAACACTATAATTTACCTCACATGAATGTTTAACATCAGGCGTAAGAACAAAACGGTTAGTATTTAAAGTAATTCCCTTCTCTGATACAGTCCCACTTGTATTAATATTCTACATCAGTACATACAGAGCTGAGAGAGCTTACAATATAATATAGATATTGTGATTAAATACCGTCACAACACCATGTTCTGAAGTATCACAGGAGCTTTTGTAACATGGACCAACAGCCATAAAGGATAGATTTTAAAACTCCTTATTGTACTGCATGTTTTCCCTTACTTTCCTTAGCGAATTAATTAATTTATATTTCTAGACAACAAAGTGAATAACTGAACTCACAGTGTTTTAAAGTTTGTTACATACAGCACTGCTGGTTTAAAGGGTTGAGTTGGACAGCTACATCCACAGCTTAGTCCTCTGCCTAAACAATTACGTTAGAGGAGATGGAGACGAAGAAAAGGGATAAATATTTTCTTCCAGGAGAGAGACCTGGGGGTATTCCACAAAGTGAGCTAACTCGATAAACCAGGCTTATTTCAACAAGCCCGGCTAATTCCCGCCAATTTCCCTTTCACAAAACGAAGCTAATCATAAGCCCAGCAGAGTTACTACGACAACATACGCTTTTGGTCAGGTTAGTTGTGAAGCTCAGTTAGCTTGATGAATTGTACTGGCCAAGCAGACACAGTACTCAGGAAAAATTTTTCAGCCATAGTGCAGGGTGAAAAAAGCGAATACTTGGTTGATCACATATCACAGAAAAGAGAAAATATAACGTATAGTTTACATAAGTATATGTAGTGATTTCGTTGCTTGTAGTAAACTTAGTTTAAGCAAATATCTCATCTTCTAGTTTGAATTATGTTGCAAGAATCAATTGACGTAGTATTAACGTGATTCATTTATTATTATTCATTGTATTAAATGAACTTGACTCAGTTGTATGTAGTAGTGTAGTAGGCAGAGTTAAAGCCTCACAGCTGCGAGGTTCGAACCTGAGCTTGAGTGAGTGCATGTTGGCTGCAAGTCAGTTCATTCTCGTCGAACCAATGAATCAAGTAATCATTTGAACCAAGTAAATATTCCATGACCTTTTTCTTTCAATTCAGTCAAAGCATAGACAGTATAAAATCTACTAAATCTAAAACATCTCTAAAATGATATGAACAAGATACACTAAATAAAAATCAGGTCTTAAATTAGTCCAGATACAAAAAAAAAACCCAAAAACCCTCAGTTATATAACGTGCCTGGTTTGTGCTTGGAGATCAAGTATATAGCATGTTCATTTTTACTATAGAACCTAATTTATAAATATATTATCTTTTCATATTATTTATTTGTTCATTTTAATAATATGCTCTTACACATTTATTCTGTCATATATTTTCTGCCATTGCCGAGGTGTTGCTTTTATTTGCAATAATGTTTTTATACTCAATGTATAATTTTATTATAAGTTGTTGTTCAGCTGGACTGAAAAAGCGTTTCCAATTCCAGCTTGAATTAGCGGAAATAAGTTGCTTTGTTGATGGAACTCACTGAGCCTGGATCAACCTGTTACCTGTTGATCAACCTTCAAACCTTCAAATTAGCTCGCTTCGTGGAATACCCCCCAGGACTTTATTTAAATCTGTATGTGCAGCTGATAACGGGCGGTGGTGACTCGAATGCTGTGCGAAAGTTTGTGCTCCAGTGGCGTAGCTAGAAACAATGTTATTCAAGGTCAGGTGACATGTTTTGTGCAGCACTTGCTGGGATGTTCATAAACAGTCAGCAGAGTCATCATATTTACATTTCCATGTTTAAACGCTTCAAACCTCAAGTGATCAAATGAACACGTCTAGTCATGCTTTACTGGTTACGAGTTGGTGAGAAACCGGATTAACCAATCCAGGTCATGTGTTTTTCCCGTTTCTGTTTGAAAGCCATCTCGCTAAATTGAGTGCAGGGATATCGGCATGACAGGAGATGAAGTACTACAGGTTTACTTTGTGTAAAAGCATGAGCTTTTATATAGTATTTATTGCACTTAGTAATATAATACAAACCATGTGGTGAGTTTATTTCGTAGTCCAGAATCAGAGGCTGTGTAGGGACTATAGAGGAATAGTGCATAATTTGAGGCATAGCTGCCGAGTTTTGCTATGTTTTACTGGTACTTGACGTAGTATGCTCTCAGTAAGCTCTCTGTACTGTGGTGTGTGCTGTTATTTTCATTTATTTCACCAATAAAATAACTATAACCACAATCGTATTAAAAGGAGTGAAGCAATGTAGGCGTGCTACTGTCTATCTGTGCTAATTCAGATGTCAGTAGTTTTGTTGTGGCTACTGCAGTTTGGATGTGTGTAGTGGGATTGTGCATTGGCGGTGTGGTTGTGTTGTGTAATGTTTGGAGTGGCGGTTAGGGCGGATGTGGAGCAGGAGCCTGCGCTGCTCAGTACTGTCTGAACGCTTATCAGAGACACAGAGAGCCTGGGCCTTTAGCGCTGCCTGATAAAGCGCAGACAAACACCAGCCTAACGTGCTGAAGCCTCTGAGCATGGAGCAGAGCTGCTCTCCCATCTGTTTCTCTCACTACAGCAGAGACGCAGCAGGCTGAGATGCTCTGTGCATGAAGGACTGCATGAAATTTGTGCTAGAAATACACAAAAAAAGAATGAAAACACTCACCTTCAGAGCATGAAGCACACTGCATGAAGCACACTGACTTAGGGCTGGGCGATATGATTATTATTACTACAGTATTGCTATATTGTAAAATATGAAAAATTAAATTGTATAATGATATCTTTATAACTTTTTTTAATGTTTAAATTTACATAGTCTCATTATTTTTTGTACAGAATCTTTAAAATTGTAAAATGTAAAAATTGTATTACATTTTTTTCCTTTTTCAGTGTTAGATATTTTTTGTGTCGACATTTTATGTTTACTAGAATTCAGATTTTTTATTTTTAGTTTTTACTGTTATTTTAATTTTTTTTGTTTTTTTGTGTACACATTAAATAAGTGTAGTCAAACTCATTTGTACAACTTTTTAACTGTTACCAGTTGTTTTATTTTAATTTTTTATTAGGTTGTATTATTATAATATTTCTTTTTACTGTTTTTTTATAGTATTTTTTTTTCCTGGCAGTTTGTTAGAAGACCTATATCACTATACATATTATGTCTTCAACTATCATGATATATTTGTGTCATATCGCCCACTCCCTAACCCCGACATATTTTGAGAGGCACTACCAAGTGAAACCCCTCTTCTTTTTTTTTTTTTTCTTTTTTTTTCCAATTTTCTTTTTTGTTCAGTTCACTCATGTAAAGTGCCTCATGGCCATGTGATTCAGTTCAGATGGCATTCCCCTGCACGCTGGACCTCAATGGCATCTCTGTTCACTTCCAGCCTGTGACACTACAGCCCTTAGCTTCCGCTGTGTGTCACACACATGGCTCTGTGTGTGTGTGTGTGTGTATGTGTGTGTGTGTGTGTGTGCGCGCAGAGGAGACAGCTGTTGCTGCATTTGGGAGGGCCTCTTGAGCTCCGTCCCACCCCGTCCCCTCTCCCACTCCTTACACACTTCACATTGCACTTCACTTGGAGTTTGTAGGGCTTGACGTGTGAGAAGTGCACTCCTCCTCCGGCCTTGGACTGGAATGGATCATCCACTGACGGCCCTGGAGCGTCCTGATTCACTCTGTCCTTGTTTTTCCAACTGCGAGGTTTATTTCAGGGTTAAATTGTACCGGGAACACTGGAGCGCTTTGTGGTTTTCAGGGTTATGGGCTGCTGTTCTTCTGAAAACACACCAGTGCTGAGCTGGCCTTGAGCTCCGATCCCTCTGTTCCTGTTTCTCTATGGACGACTGCTGTAGTACACTAAAGAGTGGACGAGTGAGCAGCAACAGGTGGCTCCACACTGCGTGCTCTCTGTGTGCTTGTGCTTTATTCAGGATCCAGAGCTTGAGGTAGGGTGTGTGTGTGTGTGTGTGTGTGTGTGTGTGTGTGTGTGTGTGTGTGTGTGTGTGTGTGTGTGTGTGTTGGTACGCAGGCAGATATTTGAGTAGTGATTACAGTAGTGAGTACAGGCTGAGCTGAACTGGAGTACATTCTCTGTACACGTGTGTGTGTGTGTATGAGAGAGAGTCGGGTATTAATTATGTGAAAAGGAGTGTGTGTGTGTGTGTGTGTATGTGCGCGCACGTGTCGGAGAGATTGCACAGATGGCAGAAGAGAGATCATGGCTCACTCTTCTTGTCAGGCTTGGTCGTTTTTTTCCTCCTCCGCACGAGCTAGTGTTTCTGTGACACAGCTAAAATACTCCACATTCCACCCACTCATACAACACACTTGAAGCAGACTCAAAAAAAAAAAAAAAAAAAAAAAAACACGTTTGGCTCCGATACCCATGATTCTTCTCTTGTAGAGTAACTCCAAACACACAAACACTGAGACAAGGCCGTTGTGTTTCTCTTATCCTCAGCTATCTGTTTACATAGTTTGTGTGTGTGTGAGAAAAATTCTTACTTACGGTTGCAGATATGTCCTTGTTTTGAGCGTCCAACATGACTGGGGGTGTGTGTGTGTGTGTGGGGTGGGTGGAGGAGGGGGGGAGAGGGCATGCGGGCGGTTGTTTGCCTCTTCTCACATACCCTTGTTCGTACAGATAGACATTATCTCTCTCTCACTGACACACTCCCGCTAACACAGCTCTCTCTGTCTACCTCTGTCTCTCTCTCTCTCACACACACACACTGTCTCTCTCTGTCACACTCTCTCACTGTGTCTCTCACTGTCTCTGTCTCTCATTGTCTCTCTGTCTCTGTCTCTTATTGTGTGTCTCTCTCTGTCTCTCCCTCCCTGTTACTGTCTCTATCTCTTACTCTGTCTCTCTCTCACTGTGTCTCTGTATCTGCCTCTCGCTCAGTGTGTGTGTCTCCTTCTCTCTCGCTCTCTGTCTCTGTCTTTCTCTCTCTTTCTGTCTCTTTGTCACTTTCTTTTATCTCTGTCTGTCTGTCTGTCTGTCTGTCTGTCTCTCTCTCCTTCTCGCTCTCTCTCTGTGTGTGTGTGTGTGTGTGTGTGTGTGTGTGTGTGTGTGTGTGCGCAATATCTCAGGGTGCATTGTGGTGGAGCTGGAGCAAGTCTGAGAAGTCTCTGTTTTGGTCAGACCACAATATGCAAACAAATCTAATGCTGCTAATTGTGAAATGTGTGAAATCGTATAATAACGTGTGAGCTGTTACTCAGTTTAGTGCAGCTATCAGCAGCAGAAAGCTTTCAATTAAGGGGACGAAAGAATCATACAGAAATACTTAGACATTTTCATGGTACAGCAGTAACGCCTTTACACAACCACAAAAATGACCTATTTAACAACAAGAAAAACAACAAGTGGTAGAAAAATAGATCTCCTCCTCCGAATAACAGTGTAGTCAGTGTTATTAAAGTACTAATGTTCCCACAATATCCACAATATTCTGAGAAAAGTTCTGATATCTCGCAATAGCATTCTCATCACGTTGCTCAGCCCTAGTGTGGATTTGATTTCACAAAGATATTGGGTTGCTGATTTAATGGATGTTGCTGTCAGGTATATAGAAGTGTCAAATCAGGGTTGTGTTGACGTTAAAGACCGGTCAGATATGGAACTCACATTGAAGACTTCAAGGTCGTGTGTGTGTTTGTTGTTATTGGTGTGTGTGTGTGTTTGTTGTTATTGGTGTGTGAGTGTGTGGGGGAAGTTGGGGTACTGCACTGAGGGTCTGAGATTGGCTCTGTAACAAAGAGAAGTCTGTGGATGGGGAAAATAGCACAGAGGGGGGCATTGTTGAATTTTTTTTTTTTTTTTTTTTTTTAAACCAAACGGCAAAAAAATAAACACCAACAAAGAT
>CM040456.1:5549480-5587969 GCA_022758105.1 Pangasianodon gigas | reverse complement strand
AAAATTCATCCTCTTGATTGTTTTTGCTTTTCAGCCCGGGACAATAATATTGAACATTACAAGATCAAAAAGACGCTCAGAAAGACGGATAGTTTCATTTCTTCATAACCCGAAGCAGAGAAAACTCTGGAGAGGGATTTTTGTGTCTCAGTCTGCGTTATCATGGAGCTGTAATATATGAGAGGTTTGTTTTGGACGGACCTCAGCAGACAAATAACACTAATGATGTTATTTCATAGCCAAAAAGACCATGTGGGAAATTTTGTTTCATGGTTACTGGGCCATTAGGACGTCTTTTTCTCAAGGTGTCTTTCAGGAAACTAGAGTACATTTTAATAAACAGCTGATTCTGGACCAGTTCTGTACTGAGATGTAGAAGTTTGCTAATCATTTGTCATACAAATAAGAACCGAGGAATGTTTTTACAACATGTACTTCTAGCTTTGAGAAAATATTTCATCATCCAAAGTCATATACAATGCAAAGACATTATCAGAGACAGCAATTACACATAATATGACAGGTTTACTTTTTTTTATTACTTGAAGCGTTTTATTGTGAGTGTGTAACCGCTCCAAAGGAGGTTTGTTAACTGATTTGCATTGTGTTTATGTTGTTACAGCTGCTTCAAAAATGGTCTTGTGGTTGTTTTTAAAATTCACAATTTACCTGCAATGTTCAGTCATGAAAATAACTCACGTTATTATAGAGACGAACCGTACCCAAGCTCCTAAAGTTCCACGTTTTGGTTCTAGACTCGCTAGATTTTGGTGCTACAGACTAAAGGGAGAAAATAGAGGGAAACAAAAAGAAAGGAGATTATTATGCTACAGCACACAGGAAGTTTCTCGGATTTAAGACACACTTCTCTCTATGTCTTTCTTAGTATGATATACTAACATATTTGCATTGATAATTGCATAATCCCATTATATCTTATTTCTGTGAGTTACAGTCTCACATTAATATACATATAAATATATGTATAATAATTCCTGCCAAAATAAAACATAAAGCCCTATTTGGACTGGATTAGTTTTACATCTAGAGGTGTGTTAACGAAATTTTGTAATTATTTTTTTTGTGTGTCTCAGAGATTTTAGTTTCATCATGTCTGTTACGCCATCTTTTACCTGCTATAAAAGGACCAGATAATATATCCTGTACAATTATACTGTACATGCTGCTAAAGATTTAGTCATATGTTATGAGAAAAGAGTTTTTTTTTTTTTTTAACTCCAGGAAGTGCTCTTTTCTATCATGGGAATCTTTCAGAGAAGTGATGCTTTTTTGAGCTTGAGATAAATGATAGAGGTATAACCTCATTAATACATGTTATGGGCATGTAACCTACTTATGAGGTTAAGTGCAGATGCAAGTCCTACAAGACTCAGTTATAATAAAGGGCAAATCACTTCATTTACAGGAAACATATGAGTCAAGTCAAGTTTATTTGTAAAGCGCATTTAAAAACAACAAGCTGTTGACCAACGCGCTGAAAGCTCAGATAAAATCACTCAAGCTAATAAAATAAAATTTAAAAACTAAGCTGATAATAAGAAGATAAAAATACTATAAAATAAATAAGATAAAATAATAACAAGACACTCCCTGCAATCTGTGATTGTGAATCAGTTATAACTGCTCCAACGTTACTTAATAGACACGTGTCACAGAAAGCTTACCCCAGTGTTACTTGTTAGTTTTTTGCTGTAGTCTGGTGAAACAGGGTTGCCTCTACATTAAACAATCCCCTTCTCCTTGAATTCCTGGATGTGTGACCTGTGAGCTTTTGAGGTTTCTATATCTGCCTCGTCATTCTTTCTGAGGAAATAGCTCTCAGTTTGCTGGTTTGGTGGTGTGTGTGTGTGTGTGTGTGTGTTGTGGGCTGTGTGGTGAGTTGGAGCAGAGAATGTGTGGGAAGAAGAGCAGTGTTTCCAGTCATGTTCTTTAGAAGAGCAGAGTGAGCTGCTTTGGGTCTGTGTAAAACTACCACTTAGCATTTATCCGGGCCGCATCAGAAGAACCGCACTGACCTTCTAGCCTCTGCCGGCCTTCACATTCCATCACCGGGTTCACTCTGTGTTGGACCTGTGTGTCTGTCTGTCTGTCTTCCTTCCTTCACAGATGTGTCTCTGTTTCTTTCACAGCGCCTAGACTGCGGTGAAATGTCCTGACCTGACCTGAAATGTAATGACCTGTCTGGAGCTGAAACATTTCACAATACGCTTGCTGTAGTTTTAACGCTAGTGTTAAATGAGCAGAATTTTGCAGCTAACTGTTAAATAGCAGCTGCTTGTTTTGTTCAGCCTGTCTAGACCATGAAGCTTCCTTTCTACGGTCACTAAACAATGCCTGTGCTGTTTATAGACTAATGTAGTTAAGTTTGAATTTAAATTTGATGTAGATGGATTTATTATTGTCAAGTTTCTGTATAATTGTTCTATGCACATTAATCCCTTTCCTCCATGACTGAGCTGTTATTTTTTCCATGGAATGTGTGTAAACAGAGCTGTGCTGGAAAAGTGCTTTTAGAGAAAGTCCCTGATAATTAAGGGCGTACTAGTGCATTGCTGAGTAAATGTGAAAATGAAACTTACCTTTGTTGTGTGTGTGTCTTACCCCATAGGCATGGAAGAAGCGGTGGTTCGTTCTGCGCAGTGGACGACTGACGGGAGACCCGGACGTGCTGGAGTACTACAAAAATGACCACGTGAAGAAGCCCATCCGAGTGATAGACCTGAACCTGTGCGAACAGGTGGACGCTGGGCTCAGCTTCAACAAGAAGGAGCTGGAGCACAGCTTCATTTTTGACATCAAGACCATCGACCGAGTCTTCTACCTGGTGGCTGACACTGAGGAGGAGATGAACAAGTGGGTGCGCTGCATCTGCGACATCTGTGGCTTCAACCCCACCGACACAGATGGTAAGGAGAACACACACACATACACGCACACAGACTTTCACCCACTCAGGTGAGGATTAATATGGAGTTGCGCCCCTTTGTGACTATAACAGCCTTAAATGCCTTAACTGGGAAGGCTTTCTCCAAGAAAGTGTCCGGAGTGTGTCTGTGGGAATTTGTGTTCATTCAGTCTTAAGAGCATTTGTGAGATCAGGCACTGATGTTGGATGAGAAAAGCAATCAATATTCCAGTTCATCTCAGTGGTGTTCAGTAGGGTTGAGGTCAGGACTCTGTGCAGGTCACTGGAGTTCCTCCAAACCAAACTCGTCAAATCATGTCTTTATGGACCTCGCTTTGTGCACAGGGGCATTGTCATGCTGGAACAGGAAAGGGCCACCCTAAACTGTTGCCACAAAGTTGGAAGCATACAATTGTGCAAAAATGTCTTTGTATGCTGTAGCATTAACATTACATTTCACTGGAACTAAAACCCTGAAAACAGCCCCAGAGCATTATCCCTTCTCCACCAAACATTACTGCTGGCACTATGCAGTCCAGTAGATAGCGTTCCATGGCATCCATCAAATCCATACTTGTATATCAGACTGCAAGATAGTGAAGCGTGATTCATCATTCCAGAGAGCACGTTTCCACAGCTCATAAGTCCAGTGGCAGAGCGCTTTACACCTCTCTAGCCGACTCTTGGCATTGCACATAGTGATCTTAGGCTTGTGTGCAGCTGCTCGGCCATGGAGACTCATTTCATGAAGCTCCTGATACACAGTTCTTGTGCTGATGTTGTTTCCAGAGGCAGTTTACAACTCTGTAGTGAGTGATGCAACAGAGGATAGGCGATTTTTCGTGGCTGCTTCCATTTCTCAACAGTAGCACTTACAGTTGACCGGGGCAGATCTGGCAGGGCAGAAATGTCATAAACTGATGGTGGCAAAGGTAGCATCCTAGGACAGTGCCATGTTTAAAAATCACTGAGCTCTTTAGTACAACCCATTTTCCTGCCGATGGAGGTTGCATGGCTGCGTGCTTGATTTTATACACCTGTTAGCAGTGGGTGTGGCTGAATCACCTGAACTCGGTCCACACGCTTCTGGCCATATAGTGTATGTACTTTTAGATGCCCAGTGTAAGTTTGTTGAAGCATGTTTCCCTCAACTTTTTTGGCCAAATGACCTTTGAAAACATAATATAGGAAAATATCTCTGAATAAATGAAGGTCATTAATTTACTTTCATATTTTACTTTCACATTATTTTTAAATTATATAGCAATTTTGTAAGTGAAGAATAAATAATCATCCTATAACACCAAGTGTTTTAGTCCTCTTATACCACAGCAATTTGCCAATAATGATACTTTTAATAATTAAAAATCATGGTTTAAATGATAAAATGATATTGTCTTCTTGTGATTTTAACATCACATTTTATAATGTTTTATGTGATGATGCACGCAAAACATTCTCACTTTAGTAATTGTAGTAATTCTAGAATTAACGTTGAAGTGACTTTGCACTGAACAAAAGCGAAGTTCTGTTCTTAAGACTCCCCATCACTGAGAGTGTGTAGTGTTTGTCCCTCACTGCCTGCATCCTGATGGCTTTTTAGACGTAATGAGATGCTGGTTTTACTGACGGCTCAGGTTGCTCCTGACCACAATAATCGCAGCATTGTGCGCAGATGAGTGTGTGTATTAAGTTTTCTGGAAGCCAGAGCGTGTGAGGTGCTCAGCTCTACAGCTTTGTACCTTACTGACACGTTTGTACAAGTCTGTAAGTACAAGACCTTGCACATGTGACTACACACTCTCCCATAGCACACAGAAATCCTGGAAAACGGATGTACGTGTACACAGACAGTGTATTGTGTGTTATGAATAATAGCAGTTGGAAAAGTTATTGTAAGATACATGTGGATTCTGGTCTGATCTGGTCTCAGCCTCACACGCTCAGCTCACTCAAACATCACAATTTTGAATAATAGTAAGATAGTTAGGGGTGGTTCAGTGGTCAGGGCTCTGTGTGTTGTGAGGTCAAATCTCGGCTACTCCAGGGTGCTGCACCATGGCTGACCCTGAACTCTGCTGACCTCGGCTTCCTAACAAGCCAGATATGCAGAGAATTTCACTGTGCTGTGCTTCTACTGCATATGTGATTCTTTCTTTCTTTCCTTCTTTCTTTCTTTCTTTCTTTCTTTCATCCTCTTTCTGCATTTAATATTAATAATATTAATTATTTGCGTGATGCTTTCCCTTTGCATTTTTTATTCTCTATTTGCATATTTAATGCCATTTAATATTTAATGGCATAGTTTTGTCAGTATATCAGTAAGACCACTGTTATGATGTAACATGTCAGTAACAACACTGTTATGATATTATGACATGTCAGTAACAACACTGTTACATTATGATGTCAGTAACAACACTGTTATGATATTATGACATGTCAGTAACAACACTGTTATGATGATATGACATGTCAGTAACAACACTGTTACATTATGTCAGTAACAACACTGTTATGATATTATGACATGTCAGTAACACCACTGTTATGATGATATGACATGTCAGTAACACCACTGTTACATTATGATGTCAGTAACACCACTGTTATGATGATATGACATGTCAGTAACACCACTGTTACATTATGATGTCAGTAACAACACTGTTATGATATTATGACATGTCAGTAACAACACTGTTAGAATATGACATGTCAGTAACACCACTGTTATGTAACTACATGAAGTCATCAACAAAAGCAGAAAGTTAATTGTAATCAGCCCACAGTTTTTTTTAATGTGCCAGGTCTCTTCCTAGATGCACTGATTTCTTCACTGGTTTGTGGTGGCTGATTGGGACAAGGCCGTCTAGTGGCCTTCCTGATCCTCCCTGTCTCTAGCCCCAGGAGCGAGCTCACAGCCCAGGCAAACACGGCCACTCTGATCCCCAGACCTGCAGCTTGTAGCGTAGCATTGTTAGCACAGTAGAGTGGTGGGAAGACAAGCATGAAGAGGGGATTTTCCAAGTGCTGGGATGAATCAGCAGCTCTGCCTGACAAAACAGACAGAGTGGGGGGATGAGAGAGAGAGAGAGAGAGAGAACAACGGAGTGCAATCCTCCTGACTCAGTCAGCCTTGAGAAGCCTGCACTTAGTAGGATCAAGTCAAAGGCTTGGAGTGAGTGGGTGTGTGTGGGTGTGGGGGTGTGTTGGCAAAAAGCTGTGGAGTTTTGAAGAGTGAGTCCACATAGAGGTGCCATTCAGAGACCTTGAGAAACGGCTCCTCTGAAAAGAAAAAAAAAACTCTGGAAATTATATTTCTAATAAAAGGCCAGATATGAACAAGAACTGTTTTATTCACCTGTAAAAGATGGCAGTCACAAACATTTTATTTATACGCTACACAAACACTTTCATTTTCACAGAATTTTTTGTGCATCATGATGATGATGATGCAGTGAAATTGGCCTTGACTCAGAGCTGTGTGTGTGTGTGAGAGTGACATTCTCTCAGGTACATAGAGACGTGTGCTGCCTTTCAGAAGCATGACTCACGGCAGTGCCGTGAGAAACAAGTCAGAGCCTCAGTACTGTAATCTACATACAGCGTATTACCCATAAACATGACTGTGTACTGCCAGTGTTTTGGCCAGTCTCCTAATCCAGTCCAAGGGGCTCCTCCAGACATACAACGTTATTCTTTAATATAATTTTACATATCAGTATCAATATTTTTTCTGTTTATTGAAATGATTTTGGCCCTGTCCACATGTACAAAGAAATAGTGAAAATTAATTGCAAACATGTTATCTATTAAGAAATTACAGACTACAACGTAACAAGGTGGTCAGCGGGCATGATAAACTGAGTCCGTTCATAACACATTCAAAACCGCAGCTCACATGCGCAAGTTTACTCTGTAACATCAGCATTTATAACATTTCTCCATCTTTGAGAGGGTTAAAAAGTGGCTATGTGTAGACGGCCTTTGACCTTCATTTGTACCATGCCACAGAAAACGTAATGAATGGGTGTATGACACATTTATGCGTTTGGGTTAATGATGATTAGGACTGGGAAATGTGACAAAAGAGTTTTGATATCATGATCAATTATATATTGTGATAAATGTGATATTGTGGGTATCATGCTATTTTTAATAGCATTTTTAAGATAATGTTAAAAACTTGAGAGCAGCTGATTAGATGTTAAAATTTTAGAGAATTATGATATTCCTTTTTTTTATATATGATTTGAACATCTGAGTCATATTAGCACAAGCCGTCTTATTTTCTTTCACCTGTTGGCAGACTACAGTGTCTGGTTAGTGTTGAAACAATTGAAATCAAAGCACTTCTTCCATGTCAGTGTCATTACTCGTCATTTTGACATGTAACATTAGTGATGTAGTTGCTTTTACTGTAGTCACTGTAATATTTGTTTTTCAGATTACTGAAGAATCATCTAGAAGATCCAGTGGCTCATGTTTATACCAGTTCTTGTGGTTGAATGCACATTATTTTGACGTTATTTTATTCTAGGACTGCACTGAGTATCCTGAACCCAAACCAATGTGGATGTGCGTTTTTGGTCTTGTGTGCATTTGTAGACTCGGCGAAGGCGTCTCAGCAGGCTGCAGTGGCTGGAGGTTTGGTGGTGGATGTACCTCCTCGATCTGGGCTGATGGGGTCCTCTGCACTGCCCAACGTGCCCCCTCCGTACCAGCCGGTCAGCGTTGGACACCTGGACTCGTCCTCCAGCCTGGACGACACACAGGACTACCTGCTGCTGCTCCACTGTGAGAGCAAGAAACCCGAGCCCAGCAGGTAAGAAGAGGATGGATGGATGGATGAGCTGCTATAAATGCACTGATGGATCTAATGGATAGATATTATAGCTAGATGGATGGATGGGTAAAGGTTATAAATTGGTGGATGTTATGAAAGGACGGATGTATGATCATGCGCCTTTCAGTTTTAGAATAAAGTGCTAATGTGATCTTGCATATCAAAGTAAGTTAGAGAAACAGTTTGAAGTGCAGTGCCACACACTGATCATGCTTCACTGTATCTCTTAGAAGTTCCAGCTAGACACTAGAAGACACTTTGTGTTTAAGGTTATGGATAGTTATGGTGATTTAAAATGTGTCATGTGGATGTCCTCTAAACTCTAAACACTCGAACACTTGGAATGCTGATGCTGGATGATCATGAAACAAGCGAACAGGCATCTTTGAAAATCTAATAATGAGTGTAACCCAGATCTAGTCATGTTATGGTTTGAAATTTTCATGGTATGAAAACCTAGTCTAAAAATATCACAGTTTCACAGCTTCACAGTATAAATCGACCATTTTAAAACATCCGAGCCAGTGGGGCAAGTGGAAGGAAATGTTTATTATGAAATCTTTGCACACCTTGTACGCATATATCCCTTAATTGTTCTTTCTTAGAAGGATATTTTTGACAAGACTTTTCCATTAAATATTATACTTTGTCAGTATTTATCATGCTGTTTATATAAGCTGAAAGAGAGCATGGTTTCTGACACCAGCTTCATAGCAAGCTGGGATATGTGAAAAAGTGCATTTCATTGGCTCTGTACTCAGCACAATGACAATAAAGTTGCATCTTAATCTTTGAGGGGGAAAAAACTCACAGCACTGCTTAGCCAAGAATAGTTGATTGAAAAACAGTTTGATTGATTTAGTTCTGGTCAGCAATGCCACATTGGTGTGCGTGCGTGTGTGTGTGCATGTGTGTGAGAGAGCGGAGTGCACACAGCCAAAGGGTTTTCACTGTAGTCACATCCCCTGCACTGAGAAATGGAGGTTGCTGTAGTATGAGGGAGGAGGTTGTGAAAGTTTTGAGGAGTCACAGCCAGTCACCAAAGGGATGAGAACCACTGGCGTAAGGAACTTGATCAGGGTAAAAAAAATCCCTGTATCAATCTGTATTTTGAGAAAGTCAGCCGTAAAAGACCAATAAAACGCTGTGACTAATCATGACAAAGTAACAACCCCAGTCAGATCCATACATTTAACACCAAGTCACAGCACCTAAAAGGACATGCTTCTAATACTTCTAAAGAAAAAGTGCAGTAGGGCCTTCAGATGGAATGACTGGAGTTTTTATGTCTGATAACAGCAAGGAAAAAGTCTGCTAAGTTAGCTGCTGGTGGACTTGCTAGCTAACTTAGCTAATTAAAATACTTTTGTTTCACAGGGTGTATTTTAACAGGTTTGTCTTCTGTTAGACAGAAATCAGTGAGAACATGACTACAGCGAGCTGTTACCCCACAGGTGGTTAGCTCTCTTATTGTAATGTTACTCTTCTAGAAAAATGTAGGTACTGTAAAAATAAACACATAACAATCCACATTCAGATACTGAAATCTCATTTGTGTCTAACTGTGACATGTGTAAGAGTGTTGACTAGCAGTTAGCTGGCTGGTTAACCAAGTTAGCTAATGTTTAGTCATATTATACTGTTTGGCATGTGAGGACACAAGGGTGGTTCCAAATCACGTTTTGTCAACGTGTTTAATCGCTATAGCTTTTCAGGATTGAGACGCTCGCTGAACACCTTGTAAACCTGTGTTTTTATATGTGGTTTTGAAAGTTGTTCAGAATTGTTTCAGACCATGTTTCAGAGACGTTTTACCTCGTCCTTGGTCCAAGTTAAACCGCGATTCATGTTGTGAGCCATTAGCAAAACACACACGCTTTTTATGTAATGCACTTCCCGTCATGCATTGCTATACAGGTTGGTCCGTTGGTCCGTTGGGTCGGATTGCTTTCTCCCCACAAGCAAACCACTCCAGAGTTTTGGTGCGGATCCGAACACGATTGCTGTGTTTATATATGTCTAAACGAACCGAACCAAGGGGGAAAACGCACCAGGTTCCGAAACAATCGCTCCAAACGAGCCAGGTGTGAAAACGCCCTTAGTTTTTAGAACTGGGGTACTTTAAAGCTACTCTCCAGGTTTGTGGTTCATGTGTTTTTATAAATTGAAACTGTACGTGTGTAATGCTGTATAAATATCTTGTGTTTAAGACACATTACCAGTTATATTTTAAAGTCAGTAATCATGTATGTTTACTGTTAGTATTTAATGTATGTTAGTGTTGTAGTGTGATCTAAGGATATCTGCCATTTTTGAAGCTGAATTAAATTTAAAGGAACATGCGTTTATCCATGACCTGTCCACTGCTGTGTGTGTGTGTGTGTGTGTGCTATAGTGCTAATGTGGCTCTGTCTCAAAGCGGGCTGGAGCAGGAATACCTGCTCTTGGAGGAGTGTGAGAGCAAGACTGCTCCTCCTGACAGTCTGTGAGTGCACAGCATCGGTGTGTGTTTGTGTGGTGTGATGACTGAGGAAACATAGACACACATTTCTGTGCATGGACTGATTAACCTTTAACCAATGACACCAAGTACAAATTTCTACACTCACGTTTGTGTACACAGTGTGCCACTTTTTATTGCTGTTATGTGATGCAATGCCACATTTGGTTAAAAAAAAAAAAAAAAAAATGTTGATATACCATCATCCCTCTACAGTCACAGGTTTAGAGCAATGAGGATGAAGTTGAGTCAGAAATGGCATACTGAAAGTAAAGTATCTGCGTTGTGGTTAGTCATGTCATGGTTATCTAAGTTACAAAAAAACAAGATGGTTGGTATTTTTAGGCACATATAGTCTTTCAAAATGCCTTTCTTATATATCCTGATGACTTGTTTCCTTCTCATACCTGCACATACACACATTCCAGATGTATAAATACAGTAAACATTTAAAAATGTGTTAGATACGCGACCAGGCATCTGTATGCATGGTGAATTACTAACTCTGCCAGTACTGGCCAGTTAAGCATTCCACACTAAAACATTAGCTGATGTGTTATAACAAAAATAAGAACATTTGGTGTCACCTGCTATCTGCATAGTGGTGATTGTGATAAGCATTCAAAAAATATTGGTGTGTTTTTAACCTGGAAGTGAATTTTTTTGCCCTTCCTGTGTTGTAGATTATCATTTTAATGCTGGAGCTCAAAAGACTTTGAGAAGCAGCCGAAGTAACACCCAGTCCTGTTCTCTCTTTCACAGACATGACTGCTCCAAGTCTACCTCCTCGGAGCCGGACTGCAACGACAACCTCCCATCTCACCGCACGCCCACTTCCTCAACCTCCACAGCCAAGCATGCATCAGTCAACGGCTTCTTCTCTTCCCCACACGCCCCACTATATGACTCGCCTCCAGCAAGGGGGGCCAGTGTGTCGATCGAGGCGCATGCTTTGTACCAACTTCCCCGCAGCCGGTCTCAGGACACGGTGCTGCTGCCCAAAAGTGCGTCCTTGTCAGGCACCACCGACTCCGACGCTGCCGACGTCTACGTCTTCAACACACCCGCGCGAAAGCCTTCGCTTGAGGCTCAGCTCAGGAACATGTCCGTCAGCTACGACATCCCACCCACGCCCGGCAGCAACTGCACCTATCAGGTGCCCCGCACGGCTGGGGGGGCGGAGGCCTCAGCGTCAGACGTAGTGCCACCTCCTCGACCGCCCAAACCCTCAGTGGGGCCGGCGGCTGATCGCTCGCCCACGGACACTTACGTCGTACCTAGGTCAGTGTCGGAGACGGACTCGAACTACTGTGTGCCTTCAGGGCCGGGAGGAAGCAAAACTCTACGGAGCAACACCATTGGCCCTGTGGATTCCTCACGCCTGCGCAAAGGTAATGATTTAAAAGCTCTCACAGACTAAAAGAGCTCAAAGCTGAAACAGAAACTGAAATATGGTTCTATTTTGCGTGTACCGGAAGTAAAGTTGTAACATTCTAAAGTCTTTTTAATAGTGGAAAAAGGGGGAAAATTACTTTTAAAAATTTCATTCCAGCCCGCAGCGCACCAGCATCATGGGCAGTGGGTATCTGAATAGAAACTGAACTGATGAGGCTTACGTCCATTTCTCTACAGCACAAAGATTTTTTTTTTCTAAACAACTTCCCTGTGTGAGGACATTTATCTAGCAAGGTTTTAGATATCTTTAGACAGACTGGCTACTTACATAACATGATCTTTGCAGGAAGACAGGCAAGATTTAAAAAGTAAATAACAACATCCATAAATGTTGTAGGAAGAAAAGCCCAATTTTGATCAGCACCTGATTTTTGTGTGTGGATTAGATGTCGTGTTTGTGCCAAAGTTCAGTGTTTCTGTGCTTTTCATAGATATAGATTGATGCATGTTATTTACCGATTCCCAATAAGATGTTTGGATGTCCACATGCAGCGAGTGTTCTCTGTGTCTGTGTTGGTGTAAATGTGTTCCTTAGCTATGTTTTTTACTCATTTTTGCAGATTATGGATCACAAGACTGTTATGATATACCCAGATCTTTCCCTTCAGACAGAAACTGTTCATTCGAGTTCAACGAACCCTTCAGCAACTATTTTGTAAGAATAAAAACCGTGTGACTTGTACTCAATGGATATTTATATGAAGAAAAGTCTTTATGCAAATTATAATTATATTAATTGTATAATTAATTATTAATTGTATAATTCATGATTGCTTTTGATATTGTAAGTGCTGTTATACAGTCTTCCTGGCGCTAGCTGGAGAAAATGAAAGTGTCATTCTGACCTGTTCCTCCTACAGAAAAATAAAGGCATGCTGCCTGTAGGGAACACTTCCACTGAGGAGATGGATGAAAACTACGTGCCTATGAGTGCTAATTCTCCGTCACATCAGCATTCAGGTAGCCTGTCCGAGCTTATCCAGGAGCCCAACTACGTGCCCATGACCCCAGGCACAGTGGAGTTTCCTTCCCTGGGGAAGCAGGTGCCTCCTCCGGCCCACATGGGTTTCAGATCAAGTCCCAAAACACCTCCACGAAGACCGATGCTCATCACTGACTGCCAGCCGCCACCTGTTGACCGAAACCTCAAACCTGACCGCAAAGGTAAGCTATTTTGGTGTGCGAGTGAGGGGGCTGGCTCTAGATGTGTGTGGCTATGCTGTGAAATTGGCTGTTTTTTGTAAAAAAAAAGAAAAAGCTAGTTAAACTTCTTGCATCTGTTCTTCACTGCTCTTATAAATCTCATGCTCATTGTTTTTCCACAAATTTCCTACTAACATGTGCTGGCCCATGTTTATAAACCTTTCTTCTCTCAGTAGTTTATCAGTAATTATGTACTAATGCTACTTACATTGAGTTTTCAGTCCCTAACGTAGCACTAGCTCACATCTCCAGTGTCTCTCCACAGTTTAACCCAGGACACCTGCACTAGAGAAAGAAACCTTTCAGCCAGTGCAGTGTTCCCATCCTGCTCGTGTTGCAGTCGCTCTTGCCTTTGTTAGCGCTTAGCATCTGACCTGACTAATGAAAGAGGGCTATTGTGCTGTGTCTCAGATCTTTGGGTTATGAGGCAGCCTGACCGTGCTGTTAGCCTGGAGCGGTCACCTCTGTCCCCATTGTCTCTTTCTCAAAGGCTTCTTTGATGGCCAGGCTAGGAAGAGCCTGTTATCAATCAATAGGATGTGTTTTATAAAAAAAAATTAGAAAAGAAAATAATAAATAATGCCCACTGTTTTCTGCAGTCACATTTTGGTGTATACTCTGCAGAGATACTGATGAAATATAATTTTTTTTGGTGTAATCATGGGCCAGGCACAGTGACATTCTCATTACAAATCTCTTTCTCTTGCTTTGCCACATTGCTTACTAATTCAGTGCAGACTGTAGCTGATATTTTTGGTGCATATGCAGTGTTAGTTAGCTGTGCTGGGAGGGATGTGGCATTTTCATGGGATAATCACAGGCTTCTCTTTCTGTGTGTCTCGTTGCTGTTTCTCTTTTTTTTCACTCCACGCTTTGTTCATGTCTGGGTGTTCGTTTTTGTTATCTTAAGTCAGGCATACACTGTCGATTTTAGAAATCTTGTTCTTTGGCACTTCACATTGCACATTTGAATCACTCGTCCTGTACCACCAAAGCCTACGATGTACACCGATCAGCCGTACTATTAAATCCACCTGCCTAATATTGTGTAGGTCCCTGTTGTGCCACCAAACAGCTCTGACTGTCAAGGCATGGACTCCACAAGACCTCTGAAGGTGTGCAGCAGATCCTTCAAGTCCTGTAAGTTGTGACGTGGGGCCTCCATGGATCAGACTTGTTTGTCCAGCACATCCCACAGATGCTCGATCAGATTGAGATCTGGGGAATTTGGAGGCCAAGTCAACACCTTGAATTTTTTGCCATGTTCTTTAAACCATTCCTGGACAATTTTTACAGTGTGGCAGGGCGCATTATCCTGCTGAAAGAGGCCACTACCATTAGGAAATACTGCTGCCATGAAGGGGTGTGCTTGGTCTGCAACAATGTTTAGGTACGTGGTACGTGCCAAAGTAACATCCACATGAATGCCAGGACCCAAGGTTTCCCACCAGAACATTGCCCAGATCATCACACTGCCTCCGCCGGCTTGCTTTCTTCCCATAGTGCAGTCTGGTGCCATCGCTTCCCGACGTAAGCGACGCACACGCACCCGGCCATCCATATGATGTAGAAGAAAACGTGATTCATCAGACCAGGCCACCTTCTTCCACTGTTCCATGGTCCAGTTTTGATTCTCATGTGCCCATTGTAGGGGCTTTCAGTGGTGGACAGGGGTCAGCATGGGCACTCTGACCGTTCTGCAGCTACGTAGCCCCATATGCAGCAAGCTGCGATGCCCTGTGTGTTCTGACACCTTTCAATTTGTGCTGCATTATGTCTTCTGTGGGATCGGACCGGATGGGCTAGCCTTAGCTCCCCATGCACATCAGTGAACCTTGGGCGCCCATGACTCTGTCGCCAGTTCACCAGTTGTCCTTCTTTGGACCACTTTTGGTAGGTACTAACCACTGCATACCAGAAACCCCTGACAAGACCTGCCGTTTTGGAGATGCTCTGACCCAGTCTTCTAGCCATCACAACTTGGCCCTTGTCAAAGTCGCTCAGATCCTTACGCTTGCCCAATTTTCCTGCTTCCAACACATCAACTTCGAGAACTGACTGTTCACTTGCTGCCTAATATATCCTTGACTGGTGCCATTGTAACGAGATAAACAGTGTTATTCACTTGACCTGTCAGTAGCTTTAATGTTATGGCTGATCGGTGTATATACTCGCACTGTACGTGTATGTGTTCGTGTGCCAAAAGATTCTCCTCCTCTTGTTGGTCATGATGGGATAAAGAAGTAAAATCATACACAGCCAGATTGACCAAATTACAGGCAAGGTAGAGGTGAAGAACACCATGACACACAATAGGGTGTCCTTCATGTTCTTTTTGTTGCTGCTGCTGTTATAACAAGACACATTGTTAAGGTGTTAGTTCACTTCTACCATGGCCACTAACCAGCTGTTCAGAATTGTCTAATTTAGTTTCTCCCTGTGTCTGAGTGGGTTTTGTCCACATTCTCTGGTTTGTTCCAACCTCCCAAAACCATTATTTTGCATTATTTTAGTTAGCTAACTTTCTAATCCCCATAAGCCTATAACTTATTCATTTCTGTGTAAATAAAAGTCATTGTTCAATTGCAATATTGTTAGTTGAGAACAAATGATGTTATCATAATCAGATGATAAAAAAAATATATATTGCCAAAAAAAAAAAAAAAAGCAAAGCACTTGTGATAGATAACTATTGAAAGTTAAATTTAGCTTTTTCATAGTAGATGATTGATAGTGAAATAAACCGAGCATGTTTTTGTTGTTTTTACTAGCGTCCCGTTCCTCGCAGGTTTGGTGATCGCCAAACAAAATTCTGCTCGTTCATAATGAAAACAAAGGCACTTTAATTTTGGAGGTGTGCTGTTGTAAGAATTTGCCAGCCAATCAGAAACACATATTTGTAATGCTTTTTGCAGCACACTCTTGATGTTATTTTTACAAAGCACGATGCATGAATTAAAAAAAAAAAAAAAATCAGTTTGTAACTTTGAGAAATTGATTAGTAAACCTGCTCAGCTTGCAGGATAAAAATTCATACCATCATCTGACAGTTCATTTGGAGATTATTTGGGCAGTTGATTGGAAAAAGGGCTGTAAACTGTACAGTGTATGCCCAGCAATTTGGAACATCGTTTAGCACTTTTATTTTTTCATCTAGCTTTTTAGTCTTCCGTCTCACGTCTGTCTCTGTGACATGTCTTCCTTACTGTCAGATGTCCAGTGTGTAGCTGAAGTTCTCTGTCTTTGAGTTTGTGTGTAGTTCCTCACAGGTTGTAGAAGATTTGTGTCTCTTTTCCTCCTGCTCTTGCTGTGTTGATTGCTGTAGCTTTCACTGTTGCTGTTCTGTACTGGGTATCGGGGCATGACCACGAGTGGGCGTTGAACACTCTGAAATGCTGCCGTGCGTCCGAGCCCACGTTTCTGCGCGCCGTCGTTGCGCGTTCTGTACTTCCAAAGTGTGTGTAACTCTGTGCATGCTGTGTTGTGCCCCGAGCTTCAGGGGAAGCCCTGCCTGTTGCATGACTTAAGTGCATGATAAGTTGTTGCCATGGCAGCAGTGTGATACATATCTGTGCAGTGAAAGTGTAAGAAAGTGTAGAGGAGCGGAGGAAGAGGAGGAGGTGGCCATGCTTTTGCTACACTGCATGGGGGCGAGGTTTAAAAAAAAAATAAAGTACAGATACAAAAAAAAAAGTTGATTATTGCAAGAGAGGCATGTAACAAAAACAAGTTTTCTTTCACCAATCAGGTCAGAGTCCTAAAATAATCAGAGCTAATCGGCCTGTCGGTCTTGAGCGAACCGACTCTCAAACCATAGGTGATTTCTCAAGACGTCGTAAGGGTAGGTACCTGCACAGACCGCCACTGTGTTTACATTCTCTTGTTCTCTTTATCTGTCTGTCTGTCATCTGAACTTTTCTCAACACTTAACCTAGCTAAGGGTTTCAGCTTAACAAGCATCAGAAGAAGGAATGTTATGTTACATTTATAGATTATACATAGTGAATGGATGTTTTTTCTACAAGTGCCAATATTAATATATTAATAGACAAGTTAAAAAAAAGCAGTGGGATTTAAAGTTGGTTTGGGCTAAGTAAAGGATGATACTAGTAATCACAAAAACACTCACAAATACTAACACACCAACCATACTGTACAATGTCTTGCGTAAGTATTCACCCCCTTTGAGCGTTTTCATTTTGTAGTGTTATAATCTGTTACTGAAATGTCAATTGGGTGTTATATATAACATGAATCTGCACAAAATAGCCCGTAATTAATACTGAAGTTGTGTGACAAACCAATATAGTCTGTACAATTATTTACAGATAGTTACATAAAGTTGTGATTGCACAAGTATTCACCCCCATTGCTGTGAAATGCAAGTTCTGGTGCAACAAGCTGACATCAGAAGTCACATAATTAGTTGAATGGAGTTGACCCATGTGCAGTTAGTGTCATGTGATGTCAATATAAATAGTCCTGTTCCTGGAAGCCTCAACAGCTTGTTAGAGAACATACCTAAACAAAATAGCACCATGAAGACCACGAAGCTATCAAATCATGTCTGGGAGAAAGTTCTGGAAAAGTATTAATCAGTTTGGTTATAAAAACCATCCCAAACTATTAAATCCATTATTAAAGATCGGAAAGAATATGGCGCAGCTGTGACTCCACCTAGAGTCAAAATAAGTGACCGGGTCAGTCAGAGGAGCCAGTCATTTCCATTCACTTCCAAAATATGACAAGTTCAAGGGGGTAAAAACACGTGCAAGCCACTGTATGCACAATCATTGAGTAATCACTGCCGAACTACTACACAAACTCCATATATCTTAACCCTAGGATCAGCCGCTCAGCTGTAATAACTGTGTGTCTGTGAGGTTGTTGATGCTAGCGTGACTGCGTGTTAAAAGTTAACGTGTTAAGTTCCTCATGAGCTCAGCTAAGAGCTTTGAAATGCTGATAAGTAGTGTGTGCTATCTGTATCTTCGCACATTGGCACCAGATGGTGTAGCTTTCAGACGATGCTGTTTAGCCATGGGAAAAGTGGGCTCCGGCATGGTTGCCAGATTGTGTGATTCTCAGCTTAGCAGTACCAGTTGTGAGTGAGAGTGAGAGTGAATTGCTGTGAAATTGATTGGGGATACGATTTCTCCTGCTGCTGAGTTTTTTTTTTTTTTTTTTTTTTTTTTTTTTTTTTTTTTTTTTTTTTTTTTTTTTTATTTTAAAGTTTTTTTTTTTTTTTTTTTAAGAAATCATATTTGGGAATTACACTTTTCAGTAGGATGATATTGCTACACATTATGTTTTTAATTATTTGAAAGTGTGCTATGAAGACATTGCTTTTTGGAGTCTGCTTTTGCAGTTATTGAGAATTAGCGCTGGTTTCACTGGTCATTAATATATATATATATTTTTTTTAAATCTTAAAGCACTATTAAAATGACAGATCAGATGGATATGGATAATTAATTTGCAAATTGCTACATTTATTGTACCAAGTCAGCCTGATTGAAGCTTCTTTTTCAGCCAACAGCTCCCTCTACAGGCAAAAATGAGTCACATCACACTGTTTAGTAGTACTTCTCACATTTCGTACCACACTTAATTCACTTTTGAATAGTTGAAACTGTTTAGATTGGTAAAACACTTCAGCATGGAGTCTCATGGAATTTAGAATACTTAGAAACAGAGACTGTGTGTTCTGTGTAACATATACTAATCAGCAAGCTCCCCTGACAAAAAATTAGTCACATTCACAAAAAGCGGTGCCTTCTTTCATATTTTGTGCACCATGAAGTTTGTTGGTCAGACTCTGGGTTTGTTTTTTGTGCATCATGTCCAAGCAGAACACAACACTGACACACTCACATTACAGCATGACGACTGTGGGGTTTGACTGCCTGCAAAATCAACAAACCACAATCCCTTAGACAACCTGTGGGATTAAATGGAGCAGCAAAATCAAGTAACTTAACTGCATCCAGTTGACTACTTATAAAATAAAACACTTTTATTTATTTATTTATTTATTACAAATGTTTCTTTTTTAGCGTTAAATATCTTGAACACAAAATAATATAAAGAAATATAATAATAATATAAATAACAAATAAATTCCTAAAATAAATGCATTTAAAAATAATTGCAAAATAATAAATCATATTAAAAAATAAATATAACTTTAAACAAGAGGAACAAACTCTGTCTTGAGTTAAAATTGACAGGAACTACCTCAGGAAACTGGTGGACGGGAATGATGCAGTAATTACGGCGAGGGGAAACTTAATCAAGTATTAGGAAATAAATGACAAATGTGACTAATTTTTGTCCAGGAACTTGTGATAAGTTTATCATAAAAATGATGAATCTCTGGGATAGCTGCTGCTTTGAAGTGATTTAAACCTAATTAAAGGGTGAACAAAGACAATTATTGTAACCCGTTTGTAAGCTTTGAATTGTTTTTCTTGTACAGTTTCTCAGTGTAACATGGTTTTGGTGCCTGTGTTCTAGCCAAGCCTGCCCCTTTGGACATCAAACCAGTCCCTGAGTGTGAGGAGTTTATTACACCAGTGCGCTCGCCCATCACCAAGTCCTTCACCCGGGAGTAAGTGACATTCATGCTGCTCTGGTTAGAAAGTCCGCCGTCACATTTCAGCATCAGCCAGTTACCTGTGAGCTAACGCTATGCTGCTGGCCACTGAGCCGGCTGCTGCTGAATGGCACACGGCAAGGTTCTGCATGGCACGATAACTAACCACTCATCCAGTGTGGTAGTGTTGTCCTAACTCATGATAGAGCCTGATCATTTTGTGGATTTTTTCATACTCATTTCACACTCGAGTGCTCACAAATGAGTGAGTGATAGTGGTAAATTGTGCTTCTCTTTCTGTCTCTCTGCCTGCTTTTATTTAAAACTGCTGAGGTTTAGCAGAACATGGTCACCCAAACAGATTAATGTATCCTGAACATTTTTATGTGGGAATGTGAATGGATTTTACGTGTGTCTGTCTCTGTGTGTGTGTCTGTCTCTGTGTGTGTGTGTGTCTCTGTGTGTGTGTGTGTCTGTGTGTGTGTCTGTCTCTGTCTCTGTGTGTGTCTGTCTCTGTCTCTGTGTCTGTCTCTGTGTCTGTCTCTGTGTCTGTCTCTGTGTCTGTCTCTGTGTCTGTCTCTGCGTCTGTCTCTGCGTCTGTCTGTCTGTGTGTGAGAGAAAGAAAGTGTATTTGTGGCTACAGCTGTTTGTGTGTACCAAATGTGTGTACCAGCAGCAGTGTAAAGGTTGTTGTGGTCCTCAGCCCCTCCAGGTTCCACACGGTTCCCAGGCCACCTTCGGTGCATAGCACCGCCTCCAGCACCGACTCCGAGGAGGGTGATGAGAATTATGTCCCCATGCAGTATCCTAATATGCCTGCAGATGAACCAGTATGTAACCGCAGCACCACAGCGTTTCTCCATCCTTCTTATAAAAAAAATCTTTTCACATCAAAACATTTATTAGAATTTTACATGCAATACTAAATCATTTTAAAGTAAAGATTATTCACTGGTGCTGTATGACAGTTTAAGGTGAGATTTTAGAAAATGTAAAATGTTTCCCTTGGTTCTCCCCCACCTCCTCGATGATTAAAATAATATAATATTTAAACGATGGATTGTACAGGTGTTGTAATGAATGCACAAGAATCACTTTCTACTGCGACCTCCTCAGATTTAATATTCATTCATTACTGAGGTAGTCAGTGACTGGGGCAGAAGGACTCCTCTTTTTATCTTCTTATCATCCCCTCATTCCTTCAGTTCTTCTAGTACTGAACAATTCCGTTCCCTTCTTCACACTCCTGCTCCACCAGAGGCTTTGGGTTCTCATAACCTTTGCTTTTGCATGTTTTTGCTGAATCTAAATTGTTTGCTTGAACTTGTTTTTTGGTCATATGAAGCCTTAATACTCTTTCTAAAAAACATATACCACACCACAATATTTTATAGATGTAAGATTTATTAGTGTAACTGATGATTGGGATATTGTAGTACATTTTTAGGGATTATATCCTCAAAGTCTTCATGTGACTCGACAGGTTCAGTGTGTTTTCTTTTTCCTCCATTCTCACAGCATATTTGTTTATTTGATTCTTTGCTTGTCAGCTTGTCATTTTGCCATCTTTTCTAATTTCTGTCCTCCTTTATTGCTCGTCATCATGTTACCCTTTCTTCCAGTTTCTCTCAAGCTTTGTTGTCATTATCTTTTATTCATCCCTACCGTCTTTTTGCTGCTCCTGTCTTCTCGTTGCTGTTCCTCCACTCTGTAGAGAGGAGTCCTTCTACTGCACGGTGCCCATCACCCCGGTTAAGAGGGAGGTGGTGGGTCTAGAGCACGTTGAGGAGGTGAGCAGGGTGGCTAGCGCTTATCTGTAAGTCTAGTATGGACTCAGACCAGCTTGGTTTGATAGATTTTTCCCACATTAATACAGTGTAACTAATAGTTCACTCAAGGACTCTTGAATGTCAGCACAACCTTTAATGAAGAGGTTGGTTTATGTGTTGTTAGGTTTGTTTGATAGATGAATCCTCACCTAGATGTTCACTGTCTTCTAGTGCTTAGTCCATATTCATCATAGCTGTATTTTTGTCATTCTAATGTCAATTTTTAAAGGAATTCTCCAGCATTTTTTTTTCAACCTAATTTTTATCTACTCTATCTATAGCATATACATGCATATACATGTGATTACCACAAACAAGAATGTTGACATGTTTCCTGTACTGAGAAAAGAACTGAAAGCGAGTGTTTTATTCCTTACTTATGTGATGCCAAACTGTGAAACTGTCTGTAAGAGTCTTTAGGACGAAACAGACATCAGAAAGTTCAACTTTTGAATACTAGCGCAGTGAAGGCTTTCCTGAAGATTTTATGGTATTCAAAGCATGATCAGACTTGTGCAACAACAACTAATTACATCTCTAAATGTTTAAATGCAGCAAAATAACTAAACTTAATGTCCTTGGTCCATAATTCCTGATTATTTTATAAAATTATTGAATATATTTCACATCAATCCTCTTACAGCTGCCCTTAGACATCCATTATGAGTGAGTTTGAAATAAAAAAAAATTCCTTCTTTCCTCAGTACAAGAAAAAAAAACATGTTGAAATTGTTTGTGATAATTGCACATACATTCAAACTGGAGTATTCCTTAAAGCCCCACTTTGAAAATGCTGCAACTGGCAGCCCCTCGGATTTAACCCTGCTGCTTTAGTTGCTCTTTCTGATTGGAGCTTTAAGTTCAAATTCCACTGACTATTAAGTGGCCATCAGCTGTTTAGCGTTCACTAACTGACATCTTTTGGGACATTTCAGAAGTTAGGACCACCCATGAATGCCAAGGTCGAGTATCTGGACTTGGACCTGGACCCTGGCAAATCCACTCGAAAGGTGCGAGCAAAATCCTGTCAGAATGATGAAGTAAACATTCAAGTTTGCACCCACTTTTTTAAAAAGATTATATCTGTGGCATCATTGCTGTAGCTGCTAGATCTGTTTAGCATTAGAGTATTAGCATTATAGACATTGGGGATCATTTCTTTAATCACTTAGGAATAGGTTAGGAATTTCTGATTAAATTGTGGACTCTATGTTGAGTAGTAATTATTATATGAAACATGTGTTCTCATTCTTGCTGTGCAGAGCAACGGGGCAGGCATGGCAGTGTCAGATGAGCGGGTAGATTACGTGGTGGTGGACCAGGAGCGCACTCAGGCCCTAAAAAGCACTCGAGAGGCTTGGAGCGATGGCCGGCAGTCCACTGAGAACGACACCCCCTCCAAAGGGCCTAAATGAACCCTCAGCCCCTCCTCCTTCCTGATCCCTCCTCTGGGCTGGAGATGGGGTGCGGTGCAGGAATCGATGACACGCCTCCATCTGCCCCTATTATTCATCTAGATTATACTGTGAGAGAGAAGCCGGTTCAGTTCCCACATCAGATGGTTTACACTGCCACCTGGCTGAGGGAAAGGCAACTGTGTGGAGGCGAGCTGGGCTTCCAGAGCGCCGTTTATAAGCTGCGAGATGATTTCTACTCTACTGTGTGTTGGGGCTGAAGGAACTGCTAAACATCACTGATTTAGAGCCCTATGAATATTTTGCTAACAGAGCAGCAATAGACTTTCATTTGTATCAAGTGGACACTTGCTGCTTCACTTAGGTGTTTTTTTTTTTTTTGGTATATATTCTCAGCCTGGGTTTTAATTCCACCCATGGGTTCATTCACGTTCATGGAGTGGAATGTTATCTTTTAGTTTGATCAGCATTTCTGAGTTTACCACCAAACAACTCTCTGCTTTTCCTGTTAACACAACTGTCATGGTCGGGTTACAGGAAAGGGTTATTTTTTTTTTTTTTGGCAGGAAGCATTCACATTTATCCAGTTCCATGATAATCTGAAGCTTTGGTACCTCCTGGTTTATTTTATTTTATTTTTTTGGGCGGGTGGTGTTTATTACCCACTAGAGCATTTGCAAGGTATTGAGTGGCATGGAGGAGAGAAAAAAAAACAAGAAAGAAGAAGAGCATCACGGTGGCAAATAGGACTGCTAAACTGACTGTGTAAAGCATTATATATACATATATATATATATATATATATATATATATATATATATATATATATATATATATATATAAAATAAAGTGTCCTTTGCATTGAATGTGTGGGATGTAAAGACTTTGGTGTGGCCTCTGCCGGATAGAAGTCTGCACCCTCAGAAAGCAGGAGCTGTGATCACTGTTTTTTATTTCGGTGCAAGGTCACAAAACTAAAGAGCAGAAGTCAGGTACTCACCAAAATGATTAACACAGCAGTTCCTTCCTAAATTATTTTATTTCTATTTTTTTTTTTTTTCTTTACTTACACATGATGAGTTTGGTCTTGCAATTCACTCATTATTGTACTGCAATTTCAGCAGCCTGTGATAAATGTTCTGATCAGCTTTTTTTGCTGTATATGATGCCTTCTTTGGGAAAAGAAAAGCCAGTCAGGACGTTTCAGAAGTTGTATATTGATCCTGCATTCCTTTTGTGACTGGTCCTTTGATATATTTTATTGCCACTTTGATAATTTATTTCAGATGGATTTCCACAGTTTCTGGAGACTAACTGCCTTATTACAAACTTTACTGTGTGAATGTTGTACATATGACCGGATGTGTAATTTCAGCATCAAAGTTAGAGAGACTATATAAACTTTTATCATGTGTGTAACAAATACTTTTACTAACTACCGATTTCTTAGGCCAAGGAGACATGGACATGGACACCGTCAGTGGCTTTTGCTGTATATACATGCACAAACTTCCTTTTTTAATTCAGATCTCCATCTTTACTGTCTGCTTTCTGTTCAGCCTTGTTTTTAAGGTGCATTATGTGGCCAGATAAACCTCAGATTTTCTTCATGCTTTATATCTTTTTTTTTTTTAATGAATCAGAAAGAAATGTACATTTTAAAATAAACTCCATTAAAAAAAAAAACAGACATGCATTATAACATAACTGACTCCAATTTAGTCACACAGCATTTATTATGATGATGTATTATTTTTATCCTCTAAATTAAACACGGATCAAACTAAGAGGATATTGCTGACCCTGCATGTTCAGGTTTACACAACTCATTGTGTTTCACATTCTGATGAAATACTAATGACTTATTTTGAATGACCAGTGATTTAAAAAAAATGTTGCCATTGATGTGCTCACCTTTCTAGATGAGACAGTGCACTCTCACTCCTGGTTTGGCTTCATGGAGTTATTATTGCATGTAGTAGTCAAAAATGTGAACTGCAGCTAATAGTGCTAATAGTACCCCACTGGGGCAGAAATCGTGTTATCCCATGCTGGCTTTATGGACATTCTCAGTGGAGGAGGAAGCTTAAAAATACTCTGCAGCTGCCACGATCATGTTTTATAGTCAATAATTGGAATTAAATCTAATTTCCGCAAACAAATTCAAAGTGTAAGTGCAGAGTGTGTCTGATGTACAGAACCATTTCTTTTGTATGATATGCAAAGATTGGGATTATGGGAGATTATGGACTGCATAATGTTCATAGATTAGAAATACCACTGTGTTCTTGTTTCCCATTCAAAAGGCTAAGAAAAAGAAGAAAAATGTGTGTCCCTTTTCTAGTGCTGAATGTTTTTTAGGCTCCATATAGCTCTCAGTGAACTGGTGTCAGCATCCAGAGTGTGTTCCCGGAATGAGCTCGGGATTAATCAGGACCCTGACTTGGATGAATGGTTGCGTAAAATGAATGAATGAATGAATGAATGTTATATATTGGTGCACAACCTTTCCACGTCTAGAGAAGTGACCACCACATGATCACTGCTGATTAGATATTACATGGGTAGTACACTGGTTCTGAGCACAGCAGTAGCACTCACATGCTACTTCATGATGCTAACAGTGGTACAGGTTTATCAAGCACAGAAGGGTTTCTGAGGTTTTGTTCCACAACTCAGGGTCAAAAACAATTACAGATATCCAGCCTGCATCAGTCCTGTAGTTAGAAATGGACAGTAATAGAGGACATGAATGAAAAAGAAGTATAGCCGGAGGGCCACAGTTTTCTAATTTTGCTTCAGTTGTGGAAATACAACCCACTATTATCAAAGTTATTATGCCTATAAATATGTCAACTGGAATCTAATGACAATTTTAATATGACTAGGTAGTGGAAAAGTCTTCATGCCTCTATATGCAGAATTATTGTAAATGTATGTAAAATAAATCTGTATTGAAGAGATCAGTGAATATTTCTATATGATTTAAAGCATCTCTGACTGTAAAACCCCTGCTCTAACTATACTCTGAGAAATAAAATGATTAAACTATACCTTTGTTGCTAGAGTGGTACCAACAAGGATAGATCTTTTGTATCTTTAGTATGTATCTTCCCATGAAAACATGAATCAGAAACAATTTATTGCCAGGTACAGTAAAGGACACTCTACAGTACTAGGAATTTGTCTTGATGTCAGGTGCAAACACAGAATCAAAGATATAAGGTCAAGGGGGATACAGAAATGAAGAATACAAAAATACAACACAGTAACAAGGGTAAAACAATACTGAAGTGCAAGAGACCATGGTGCAAGATGAACATGCTATATATAAATATGAAATATGTAAACAGCAGACAAGATAGAATATATTAAATTAAAAATATAAATAGTTATGTACAGAAAAAGTGAGTGTACATGGGAGATAGAAAAAATATTGCAGCTTCAGAGGGGAAAGTGACTGTCAGTAGGTTGGGGGGGTCACCTGGGGGGAATTGGGGCACTGTTCAGCAGGCTGACTGCAGCGGGGAAGAAGCTGCTGTTGTGGCATGAGGTCCTGGTCCTAATGGACCGAAGCCTCTTGCCAGAGGGGAGGGGCTGGAAGAGTACATGTCCGGGGTGAGAGGAGTCAGCTGCAATCCTGGCTGCACGTCTCCGGGTCCTGGAGACGTACAAGTCCTGGAGTGATGGGAGGCTGCAGCCGATCACCTTCTCAGCGGAGTGGATGACGCGCTGCAGCTTGGCCTTGTCCCTGGCCGTGGCAGCAGCAAACCAGACTGTGATGGAGGAAGTGAGAATCGATTCGATGATGGCAGTGTAGAAGTTGACCATCATCTTCACAGGGAGGTGGAACTTCTTCAGCTGCCATCATCGAATCGATTCTCACTTCCTCCAGCCTCTGCTGAGCCTTCTTGGTGAGGGAGCTGATGTTCTGCTCCCACTTGAGCCCCTGGGTGATGGTGGTTCCCAGGAAGCGGAAGGACTCGACAGAGGTCACTGGAGTGTCACAGAGGATGACGGGTGGGAGGGGGGCTGGGTCCTTCCTGAAATCCACTATCATCTCCGCTGTCTTGAGAGCGTTGAGCTCCAGGTTGTTCATGCTGCACCATGACACCAGACGGTCCATCTCACTTCTGTAGGCCGACTCGTCTCCATCAGAGATGAGGCCGATGAGGGTGGTGTCATCTGCGAACTTCAGAAGTTTGACAGACTGGTGTCCAGCTGTGCAGCTGTTGGTATACAGGGAGAATAACAGAGGAGAGAGGACACAGCCTTGGGGGGATCCAGTGCTGATGATCCGGGAGTCCGATACATACTTCCCCAGCCTCACGAGCTGCCGTCTGTCTGTCAGAAAGTCTGTGATCCACCTGCACAATGAGTCCGGCACGTTCAGCTGTGAGAGCTTGTCTCGGAGCAGAGATTGGACGATAGTGTTGAAGGCAGAGCTGAAGTCCACAAAAAGTAACCTGGCATAGGATCCTGGGGAGTCCAGATGCTGGAGGATGAAGTGGAGGGCCATGTTTACAGCGTCGTCTACAGATCTGTTGGCTCTGTAGGCAAACTGCATGGGATCCAGAAGAGGGTCTGTAATGTCCTTGAGGTGGGACAAGAAGAGGCGCTTAAAAGACTTCATGACCACAGAAGTCAGGGCAACGGGTCTGTAATCATTAAGTTCTGTGATCCTCGCCTTTTTAGAGAATGGAATAATCTCTGAAGTTTTAAAACAGGCTGGCACATGGCAGGTCTCCAGTGAGGTGAAAAATGTTAGTGAACACCGGAGACAGCTGGTTGGCACAGTGTTTCAGGGTGGAGGGGGGGACAGCATCCGGGCCTGCGGCTTTGCGGGGGTTCAGTCATTTAAACAGTCTATTCACATCTCCCTCTTTGATGGAGACAGGTGTGAGGGGCGGGGGAGAGATCGACAATGAGTTGTGAGGCTGTGTGGGTGATCCAGGTGTAGCATCGGGGGGGGGGGATCAGGTATGTCCCATTGTCTTTCAAAGCGGCAGGAAAATTCGTTCAGGCTGTTGGCCAAGCGCAGGTCGTTCACAGAGTGGTGGGCTCTAGGCTTGTAGTTGGTGATTGCCTTAAGCCCTTTCCAGACAGAGGCAGAGTCGTTGGCTGTATTTCTGCCTGTATGCCGGAATCAAGTGCACCATGATGTGGTCTGACTGACCCAGTGCAGCACGAGGGACAGCACGATAAGCACCGCTGATGGTGGTGTAGCAGTGGTCCAGTACATTCCCCTCTCTGGTCGGGCACTTGATGAACTGTTTGTATTTGGGGAGTTCGCGGGAGAGATTACCTTTGTTAAAATCTCCTAGGACAATAACCAAGGCATCCGGGTTTGTCCGTTCCAGACACAGTATCTCGTCAGCCAGTGCACACTGCGCCCCACGCACATCACCATGCGGCGGGATGTAAACACCGATGAGAATGAATGAGGAGAACTCACGGGGCGAGTAGAAAGGTTTGCAGTTAATGATGCAGGCCTCCAGGTCTGGGGAACAGTGCTGAGACAGTACAGTAACATCGTTGCACCAGCCGCTGTTGATATAAAAACAGATTCCACCTCCTTTTGTTTTGCCGGAAAGCTCCGTGTGTCTGTCCGCTCTGTAGAGTTGAAATCCACTCAGCTGGAGCACAGAGTCCGGTATAAGATCACACAGCCACGATTCCGTGAAGCACAAAACACAGGATGTAGAAAAGTCTCTATTTTCATTCAGCAGCAGTGTCATCTCATCTATTTTGTTGCAAAGTGAGCGCACGTTAGAGAGGAATATCCCGGGAAGCGTGGTGCGTAATCCGCGCCGGCGAAGATGCACAAGCACACCTGAGCGTTTACCTCTTCTGCGGAGCCTCACTTTGTTACGAGCGTCCTTGATCAAAATAGCCAGTAAATCCACGGTAGAAGCCAGAAAAGTCGGAAAAAGGTCCACAGGGGTAGTAGCTCTGATGTTCATGAGCTCTTCCCTGGAGTAGGAGCCACCAGAGCAGTGGCAGAAAACTAAATTAAAACAAAAAGAGACATAGTAGAGCGCACCAAAACACCGAGGCAGCCATCCGCGGCGCCATCATCACACACACAAATACAGTATTTCGTTTAAAAATAATTTATGGTATGTAATTGGAATGTAAGGACCACTGGTGTTCCTCTAATTCTTTAATCTAATCTGTGCCTCTGGCATACTGAGCTGCTATATAAAGTGATTTCCCCTACTTCTCCTCATCCCTCAACTTTATTTAGTCTATTCTGTTCAGCCTGACTAACCCAGATCTGGCACTGCAGTAATCCAGAGAACCTCTCGTGCATAGTGATCTGCTCAAGGGTGGGCTGTTTTGTTGGGTCTTGCTCCAGACGTCACTGTACCAGATGTGTGAAGAAATTTTTGTCACTATCTGAAACATACGGTTGCAACTTCATCATCTATTCTGTCAATTCTCATGCTTGTGTTTTTTAAAAACAATCTTTTATGCACAATTTCCAAGTCAAAGTGAAGCTGCTGCATTCAAAGTGTTGGTGTTCACCAGCAGGATCTCTACCTTGATGTCACGGTGAAGAACATTCAGCTTGGTACTGACTCTGGATCAGCACTCATCTATAAAGAGATTGTTATTTGGAAGTAAAGTAAATTCACTTACAATGGTTATGAAGATCCTGTTTAATTGCAACCTATATAAAACACATATGCAAAACATTATTAATAGTTCTTATCAATAGCCCCTACATTAGCAGTCAGCAGAGAGTGTCAGAAGCCTTTCAGTGCGGATGAGCTTGAAAATTCACAGCTTCAATTCACAGCATAAAGAAACAGCAAGGCACGGCTTATTGTGCTATCCAATAGCGTCTTGGCCGATTACAGATTGTCAGGAGGGAGCTGAAAGGTTGGAGCACAGGGTATGACTATACTTATTTCTTTTTTTTTTTTTAATTGTTTATAGGTTCTGCACCAACATTTCCTCATTTTTATGAGAATGATTATCCAAAGCTAAAATATTAAGACATCAGTGTTATATAATATTTTTTAACTTTTTTTTTTTTTTTTTTTTTTTTAGAAAGAATAGACATTAAATATTCTCACTCTGAAAAACTAATAAGATTAGTTTTAGTAGGCTATTTAATGCAATCCCATTACACCTACAAAAACATGTTGGCCCTAAAATGAAATGAAAATTAAATTAAATTATCTGGACCTTCACCAAACTTAAATATAGACCATAACCTTTTTCAAGACATGCACAAATGCAAAAATGAGGACAACTCTGACGATAACTAAATTGATGATAACAATAGCCTTGACTGTATATCACGTCTCAGTAAACTCATACAATAATAAATAACACACATAATTCATGAATCATCATTCTCAGTGTCAACTGCAGTATAGGTGCCATTCACCTGTTTCTCATCTTCATTGCAGACTGCTTCATAGACAGATCCAATTCTTCCACACCCCAGGGTTACAATTTAATATTACAAAACATGTGTTACAAACATCTTCCACTCAGAGTAACACCTGTCCATCTGTTAGTTGCTTATTGTTAGTGGCAGTAAATGTTTTTCATCACTTTAGTTTGGAATGACCCACACTAATTCTCCTCCATTTCCTTCTTCTTTCATTAGTTGTTCTGTTAAGTTGGTTGCGCTGGTAGAGTACTGACTTTTTAAGTATCATCTGGTCACATGACCATGACCGACAGCAACCTGAGAATCAGTAGTCTAAGATGTTGGCTAGTTTCTGTGCTGTTGTGAATCTCAGGAATGTAAAAAAAATACCAGCTTTAATGATTTGATTATAGCAAGAATGACAAGAACAAACCACAGTGCTGTTCTGTTGACATCCATTAACACATTTTTCACTGCCATTTTATTTTGCACATGATTTTTGATGAGATGATGTGGATAACAGACAGCGCGTGGCAGGAGTGTGGAGCGCCGCTGTGGTGAGGGGTGAGACAGAGGGTCCTGAGGAGACGCCGTTGTCTTGTCCAAACTCCTGAACTGTTCTCCAAAGCTGCCTACAAGGTTTCAGCTCGAAGTGCAAACTCACAGGAGAACCTCAGCTGTTCCACACAGATTCAGCCGCAGTGGTTTAACACACTGTGAATAGCTTAAGATATTAAAAATGATCTTAAATTAGTTTTTACACCATTTTGGATGTACAGTATGTTACCATGTGCATCCTGAATATGTTGTGTATGTTCACTGCCCATCTTCATCAGCACAATAAGAAACAAATATACACAAATCTCACTCCCTGAGATCCCAGGGGCCCCATCACGTTTCTCAGAGAAGTATTGCCAAAATGTCATGCTCAGCAGTGCACATGCATTAAATAAACGATCAGAAAAAGGGTACTAAGGGTACTGTATCATTCTTTGTTGCTGGGGTGGTACCATTAAGGGTATATCCTTTATACTTTTAGTATTTATCTTTCACCTAGTGTATGCAGTGTACCAGGGGTGTCAAGCATACGGTCCACCAAATGATTTTAGAATCTGTGTTCTAAGTAGAATTGTGGACTGTAATAGGCTCATTGCACAAACTCGTCCATGTTCTTAGTATTGCTCCTGCATTTCCGGTTATTTCACTACACTCACAATGGCAGTATTTTACATTTGGTGTCTGCAAGAGCTCTCGATAATGCACTTTCCATGTCTCTTTCCAAACGAACTAATTTAGGGGTTTCACACTAATGGGGGTAAATACTTATGCACTTACAAAGTTTTTTATTTGTAAATAATTTAAAAACCATTCCAATCTTATGCTGGAAATTAGCATAAATTTGTTCAATGTAGTTAACATGCTAGCTAGCGAGCTACATTAATGTTATTCAAACTATTGTGAACAATGCAGATAGCTAATACTAGTCGCATAATTTAATTCTGTAGCCAGTGAAGCAAATATGCCAAATTTTAATGTTATATTGTCTAATAAGATGTGTTTGAGAAACAGCGAACCTGATAATGGCTGTGACATCTTGAATTTTTCACACACTAATGAACACCTTTTGACAAAGAATTCAACATTGCTGAGGTATAACCAAAATTATAACACATCAGTGTTCATTTTAATTTTAATTTATAGCAAATCAAAAGGGAAAAAAAATGCTAAATACAGAGGGAAAATGACAGTAATTAGCATGTATTTTAAATAAAAAACAAAAATCAAACACAATGAATGTATAATGCAATACATTTTAAATCTACATGGACCAGTTAAATAACATATCATCATCATCATCATCATCATCATCATCTGTAAATCCCTTTGTGATTCTAGTGCTAGCATGTAATCCAGTTAAATTAAAAAGTAAAAGCACCTACATTTATTAATTAAATGCCTTACTAATACTGAAACCCTTTAACCCTATATTGCATGTAGGCATACTACACTATAATAGCAAAGGACTCAGGAAACATTTTACCTTGCATGATATTACCCAGTAATCTAAGAAATAACTTGTATTTTAAATTTGTAGTATAAAAGTGAAAATTAAGATTATCATTCTGATTTTAAAGATTAATGCCACAGATTGTCGATTATAGGCAAAACAGTTTCTTTAACAAGCTTAGCATAAATGATATCTGTGCACATAATTTAAATAAATTTAATAACAGACCCTTAAATGACCAAATCTAAGATTAATACCCTCAGAGTTTAGACTCAGGTTAAACACATTTAGCGTATTAAGCAAGTAAGATTTCCTTCCTGTTACACATTGATTTATAATTAGATAGAAAAATAAAGTTTATGATTAATGTGTATTTCATTTGTTCATTTACTACTTACTCTAGGTAAAAGCACTACTGGTATTATGTAGGCCTAAATATGTCAGTCTGATTCGAATTCAGATCATGAATTGGTAAAGGAAGACTCCTACATTCAGCCAAAGGAAGACTGGCAGAAACAAGCAACAGTCTACACCAATAGTGCTGCTTTTGCTGGTAGGACGAGGTGTGGATGTTGTAGTTGTAGTTGTGGTGGTGGTGGTGGTGGTGTTGGTGGTGTTAGTTGCTGTTACAGGGGGTGCAGTGCTGGTGCTTGGTGCTGTAGCTCTTACAGATTTAAAACAGGTGGCAACATTTCCCACTGCATCCACAGCAACCAGCTCCAGGTCTGGGGAACAGCAAGAGGAGTTGTAGATGACCACAGTGACATTCACGCCTGTGTCACTGAGCACAGTGGTGGTGTTGAGGTTGCCGTTTCCCTGGAGGACTCTCACACTCTGAATGCCTGTTCCATTTCCATCAGTCACGTTGGCAGTGAGGTACCATGAGGAGAAGCTGCAGTTGCCTGAACAGTTAGCATTTATGCTAACTGCCTCACACAAGGGAGGAGTAATATCTGTTCTCTTAAAGAAGCAGAAAAACAGATTAGTTCCTGCACAATTTGCCTTTAATAGCTTGGCTGTAAAGACTATAATGTGTGGCAGCCTGTGAAAACCCTTCACATGGTGAAATGTTGACGTTTACATGTATCTCAACCACAAGTAAACGGTTAGCATTTTAAAGTCTGGGTACCAACAAAGATGAAAATGGAGGAAATTCCTATTTAAGATTTCATTCTGATTGTGGTACAGGAGCATCAGCCGGTTTCCAGTATTACAAACTGAATTGATTAGGATTATGTCTGTTTCGAAATGGGATGAATATATTCAACAACTTGATCAAATCTTTACATTTACTGTGTGAAGAAATCAGATCTAGCTAACATGGTTTTAGACATCTTTAAACCATCTCTAATCTCTAAACCATTCATCTTACTCATAGGAACAAGACAAGGATGTCCACTGTCACATTACTTTTTGCATTATTCATAGAGCCACTTGTTACAGCAATCAGAGAAAATAAAAACATTATAGGACTACAGAGTGTTGGGTCTACTCACGCCACGAACTCCACTTCCCAACCTACACCGCAGCCTACAAACATGGCCGCCACGGACTTCAAATCCCAGAACACTCACACATTGACGTTCACTTTCACCTTCATTTTAATAACACACACCTGCATCCCATTCACAGCACAATCCCAGCCACAGTATATAAGGACTTTCCTTTCACTCACTCTTTGCGAAGTATACACTCCATTTCTTGTGTTTGTTAAGCTGCCCAGCCTGTTTATCTCTCTGCTAGTGTTTCTGTTCTTGACCCAGTTTTGACTAGTGTTTTTTGATATTGTCTTGCCTCTGATATTCTGTTTGTTGATCACCTGACCTTTGCCTATCTTCTGGTTCTGACTATTGCCTAACGCATTGGATTTGTCTGCCTCGATCTCAGTAAACTCCCCTACCTGCACTCACGTGACACAGAGTAACTCACACTGTCATAAAATAAGCCTTTATGCAGTTGATATATTATTATATATATAACAAATCAATCAACATCCCTTCTGCCAGTCCATGATCTGAGAAACAGGTACAGTAAGGTGTCTGGTTACTCAATTAACTGGTCCAAATCAGAATTCTACTGCTGTCTGAGGTGCAATGGAGTACTGGGGCTGGGCATCTACCATTCAAACCAACCACCTCATCCATTTAATATCTAGGAATCCACATATCTTCAAAAATTCAAGATCTCTTTAAACTTACTTTCACACCTCTACTGCAATTGATAAAAGAAGATCTGTTCAGATGGACAAATTACCTTTATCCCTAATAGGACGAATCTCCATGCTCAAAATGAAGATACTTCCAAAAATTAATTCTCTTTTTTCAGTTATTCCCCTCCTACCCTGTCTGCCCACCCCAAAACTTGTTCTTCTCTCTCAACTCAGCTTTAAGCTCTTTCTAATGGAAAGGAAAAAAAAATGCTGAATCATACTGACAAGTCTTCAGAAATCAAAATCCCTCTGGAGACTCAATGTTCCAAATTTTTTTTACTATTTCCTCTCTAACCAACTACAGTACATTCGATCAAGAACAAGTAACACAAACACTACATGGTTAGACACTGAACAGACAATAGCCCAAAATTTGCCTTTGAAAGATTTACCATTTATAGATAATTCCATTAAAACCCATCCCTGTTACAAAAGCAGCACTGTTTATATGACTCTGACCACATGGTGGAAAGCAAACAAAATAATGTAATAAAGTAATCACACACCTTCCGCTCTAACCCCACTATGGCACAATCCTATGTTCGAGATCAACAAAAAAACCCATAATATTTCAGACATGGAAAGAGAGAGGAGTGACCAGTTTGGAACACCTATTCAGTGATAGCTTGTTCATGACCTTTGACCAGTTACAAGTGAAATATAACTTACCACGCCAGTGTTTTTTTTTCTCAATACCTTCAAATGAAAGAAGTCATGAAAGAAAAATATCAATTCCAGCACTTTCATTGTAATTTCCCTGAGCTCAATGAGAAACGAGAAAAATAACATCACAAGTATATAAACTCCTATTAGATCAGGACAAATCAACATCCTTCCCTATAGACAAGTAGTTATTGGATCTCAACCTGGAGAACACAGTAATAAATTGGCAAACCATATCTGACAATATATTCTCTATGTCTTGCAATACTACGACTCAGTGAATACAATATAAGATTTTACACAAGTCACGTTTCACCACACTTAAATTATACTGCATTGGTTTAAGCAATAGCAACAAATGTAAACCTTGCACTAATTCCATAGATGATTACTTTCCTGCTCTCTGGTCATGTCCATACATACAGTCCTTCTGGTCGGAGGTCCTGACCAGGCAGTCTGCGATCCTCGGCATCAGCATCCCACACCGCCCCTCTATCACAATACTGGGTGATCGATCATCATTCAAATATGCCAACATTACCAACCATTTGTACTAACATCATTAACAATTGCCAAAAAGGTTGTATTACTCAACTGGAAAGACAGAAGTAAAATATCCTCCCTGCACTGCCTTAACCTCTTAACAGACCATTCAACGTCTCTGTGGCGCAATCCGGTTAGCGCGTTCGGCTGTTAACCGAAAGGTTGGTGGTTCGAGCCCACCCAGGGACGGGTCCAGTTTTTTGGGGGCAGTCGTGGCCTAATGGTTAGAGTCTCGGACTTGTAACCCGAAGGTGAACCTGAAGGTCGTGGGTACGAGTCTCAGGTCCGGCAGGGATTGTAGGTGGGGGGAGTGAATGACCAGCGCTCTCTCCCACCCTCAATACCACGACTGAGGTGAGACCCTTGAGCAAGGCACTGAACCCCCAACTGCTCCCCGGGCGCCGCAGCAAAGAAGGCTGCCCATTGCTCCGGGTGTGTGTTCACGGTGTGTGTGTGTGTTCACTACTGTGTGTGTGTGTGCACTTGGATGGGTTAAATGCAGAGCACAAATTCCGAGTATGGGTCACCATACTTGGCCACACTTCACTTCACTTCAACATTAGAAAAAATCACAGCAGCCATTAAAAACAGGAACAAATCATATGTAGACACTTGGTCCCCAATGCTGACATACATGGGAGCTGATACCTCCTAGTAACAATGAACCGCTGATATAATTTTATTACATATACTGTACGTATATATATATATAATTCATAGGGATAAATTCACAGTGATAAATTTAAATATTTACAATATATTTTTGTGAATCCATTTATTTCTGTAAAGCTGCTTTGTGACAATGTCCATTGTTAAAAGCGCTATACAAATAAAATTGAATTGAATTATATATATATATATATATGAAATTGTGAATTGGTGAAATTGTATCCTATCCTGATGTCCCTTACCTTAAATTGTTGTATACTGTCTCCTATTTTTTCTTTTCTTTTTTATGTTAATTGTCTTTGTTATTTGACTTGCCTTGTTGTTTTGTCCTCTTCTTGGTCTGTCTAACCCCTGTCCCCATTACACATTAAATAAATAAATAAATAAATAAATAAATAAATAAATAAATACATACATAAATAAATAATCTGACAACACTGTGACAACATTGTGACACTAATGTTGTAATGCACTATAACACATAAGTATAGTATCTGCATTGTAAGTTATCATGTATTATTAAACATGGCTTTGTTTATGAAATTTGAAGTGTCAAAGTATGTTATACACAGAAAAACCCAATTTTGGCCCAAACCAGATTTTTCATCTTTCTTGGCTGCTTGCCAGAACCATAGTAACATCTGACAGGTTTTCCCAGATTGCCACAAAATTAGGAAATAAATATCAGAGTAGCAGTGGTATTGAGGTTTAATGTTATGACTTCGCAGCTTTGAAATCTCAAATGTCCTTCTATTTAACAACTGAATTTAAGCGTTGATAATTCCTGTGACAGCATCCTGGAATGTTTAATGTAATGTGAGTAATTACCGGAGCAATAACAGCAAGACGCAACACAGCGTAGTTGGAGTCGCTTCCATCAGGTGCGTCAGCCTGGATCGTCACAGTGACATCAGTTCCAGAGGAAGTATTTTCAGGAACAGTCAGAGTTACTGTACCATTCGCACTGCCCCCACTCTCGAGAGTTAAAGATGTGTTAAAGAGAGTGTCAAAATTGCGATCATTGCTGACTTTGATATTAAAGCTTCCTCCAGAGCTGTTGGTTGCCACTGTGAAAGGCAGAGTGAATTGTTTTCCTGGTTCCACTGTTCCAACAGGTTCAGTCTAAGGGTAAGTAAAAAGAAAGTAAATATATTTTTTCAATAAAAATCTTTAAATGCCATTATAATCAGTCTTTGCAAACTTTGAACACATGAACAGTTTTCATGTGCAGTAAATACTGTGAACCAAAAGGAATGCTGGACTCTGTGCTTAATAAATAGAATTCAAGAAACTTTTGGAATGGACACATTGACTCTTACGGTGAGTATCAAGAAAATACACCGTTCTTCCTCAAAATGAGAAACTGTAAAAACCAGTATATATCAATTTTTGTGAACCTTGATTGAATTTGATTATTTGCTGGATGGAAATTGCTACGCTGATCTCATAGTCCTTTGCAAATGTTGATTAATTAGCTTACATCATCATCATTATTATTATTATTATTATTATTATTATTATTATTATTATTATTTGTTTAAGAATATTTTTTTAATTTAAACTTACAGTAACGGTCACAGTTGATGCTTGGAATTGAGTTGGTGACTGTCTCTGAAAGGTGCTATCTGAAGATCTAGAGGAACCGATCTGTCCAACTACACGAACAGTAAACTCTCCTGCTGGGATGGTGTTGAAGGTCACCAAGTACTGCCCACTACCTACGTCTTCTAGTATCCCATTTAAAGAGTTTGAACTTGAGGCTTCGACCAGAGACAACTCTGTAAGCTTCACACTGCTGCCACCAATCATGGTCACCAACACCGTGACATTGGTTTCTGAATTAAGGAAAAATAGATTAGAAATATAATCAAAGTTTTTGATCACAACCAACTTGTTATTATTATGATTATGGAGAGTTGTTCATTTACTTGCTGTAGGCCTGCTGTTTAATACAGCATAGCTTGGATGAGGCCCCTGGGAAAGTTCTACAAAGTCAGAGAGGAAGCTAACCTCACTTTGACCTGGATAGAAAAAGAAAGTACACTGTGTGCACAATTATTAGGCAAGTTGTATTTTTGAGGATAAATTTTGTTATTGTACAACTACAGTGCTCTTGGTCAATCCAAAATGTTAACAAACCCTCAAACCTGAACATGTAAGTAGTAAAAGTGAAGTTTTGGCTTTCTTAAGAGAATATCTACATGTACACCAGTATTAGGCAACTATTAGTGTGCAGAA